>OY482674.1:12505800-12735800 GCA_960531455.1 Urophora cardui
ATAGCGACCCACGCGCCACCTAGCGGAATTTTTTTTTTTTTTAAATATTTCTTTTCAAGGTAGTAATACATGTTCCGAATTTCAGCCAAATCGGACCATAAATGCGATTTTTGTAAATATAGCGACCCACGCGCCACCTAGCGGAATTTTTTTTTTAAGAAAATATTTCTTTTCAAGGTAGTAATACATGTTCCGAATTTCAGCCAAATCGGACCATAAATGCGATTTTTGTAAATATAGCGACCCACGCGCCACCTAGCGGAATTTTTTTTTCATAATATTGCATTGTCATCGGGGTTATACATGCGTGCAAAATTTCAGATTAATCGGTTGACAGGAAGAGGGTGAAATTTGAATTACTAAATTTGACCCAAGAATAAAGAATAAATAATAAAACAAACGGGGTGAGCTAAATAAAACCGTTTAAAAAACCAAAAAAAAGAATAGAAAGGCAAAAAACCAAAAGCCCAAAAAGTCACTGAAAAAGGTCCCGCGTTTAAATATTTACCGGCCAACAACTTCACCTACACTCCTTTAGGTGAATGCACCACCACTACAACAACTACGCATATATGCAGCGATGTTGTTTTCGTTGGCGTTGCGAAAGTAAACAAAAGTCCCGGCGCTAGTTGTGGCCATCTACTGCCAGCTCTGCAACTAAATGAGAACCAAAGATAAACAGTTGTAATGGCATACAGAGTGTGTAGTAGGATCCTAGAGGAAACCGTTGGTGAAACGTTATATTCGTATATATCTACATACATATGTATGTATATATAGATATGTAAATGCTGACCACCCAACCATGCACGCGAAAAAACTCAGCACTCAATTCATGAAATTGGGCAGGAGCTAAAGGAATGGCCAACCAACCAACTAGATAACCAACCGGCCGGTTGGTTGCGCGCAGACAAATATACATACATACATATATACATACTCTGAAAAAAATACCCATAGTTAAACCAACAACTTTCGGCTGTTGAATCTCCGTCTTTGATTCAACAGCAAAAGTATTTGTTTTTACAGCAAAGTTTTTGATCCAACAATTTATTCAAAAACGGGCGTTGTTGTTTCAAAAACTTGCTTGCTTTTAAAAAAAATTTTTGTGAGAAAATATTTTTTTGTGAGAAAACCAACAAAAAAAATAATGATGGAGAGAAGATGAAGTGAAAAATCCAAACAAAATTTATTTTTAGCAACAATTTTCTCCCCGTTGTTGATTTAAAGGCAAAAGTATTTGACCCAACAGTTTCCGTTGTAAACAAAACTAATGAGAACAAATTTTTTTAAATTTTGTTTTTACAATGATTCAAATAATTCATGGATTCTTTTTTAGGAAATGGAAGTATAAATAGGTTACTACAATTCAATATAATGTTGAATGTTCCACTATGTGATGATTGGATAGAATTTCAGGTTGATGTCATGGTTCGAATCCGGAGGAGAATATAAAATAAACAAGAAAAACCAGAATAAGAAATAAAGAAATCAGTGAATGATAAGAAGGAGAGAAGAATAGGAGAACAAGCGGAGGCTACATATTTGCAGTTGGAACCTGGGCGGAGAGAAGATGAAGAGTAAAATGCAAACAAAAATTTATTTTTAGGTGAATATTTTTTCCAACAATCTCCGTTATTGACATAAATCAACAACGCTCGCACCTTTGAAACAACAACGGGGCGTTGTTGGGCACATTTCAACTGCGGAAAGTAGTTGATTTAACAGCGAAAGTCTTTAGATTTACAACGTTTTTTTTTCAGAGTAGATGCATATATACATAGTTATCAATGCATGCCGGTATAAAAGCAACTACGCATGCAAACAACCAACTAAAGCGCTAAGCAGAATCAGTACTTCTCCGTCATGACGGACCAGGGAGAAACTGACAGCTGAGTAGACTGTGTATGTTTTGCTCGTGCAACACTACATTGGCAACGTATCAGTCGCCGGATCCGGCATACTTTGCCAATTTTCTATTTTGCCGTACGTCAGCGATATAAGATGTGTTCGGTGAGGGCATTAGAGAATTCTAGTGCAGAAAATTGCGTTCGATAACTCGTTTTTGTACTAAGCTGTGCAGAACTGTGTTTTGTAACCAATATTCTGTCGCCCTTTCTTCGGCGAATAAAACAAGTATTTTTGTGGTCTCGCTATTAAGACAGCGAGTCAATAATTGATTGTTTATTGAACAAAATCAATCCCTTTTATACACAAAATTTCTTATGTACTACTTATTTACTATAATACATATTTACACTAATTCTTACTAGCTATGTAGATATGTATGTACATATGTACGGCTTATGCATTTAATGTGTAGTCAAGTGCCCGTGCACATACATACGTACATACGACTTAGCTTAAAGGCAAATGCGACAAATCAGAAATACGGCGTCAGCATAAAATTTGGCTGTTGTTTGTTTACGTTATAAATTTTAATAAATGAAATAGGTTGAATGCACTTTTAGTGCATTCCATATTTTTGTGTTTTAAATTACGAGTTGAATGTGCTCAAATATTTCTGACATGCTACACCAACTTAAAATTAAATATTAGTATTAATACTATTAATACATATTCCATGCTATTTTGCTCTTAGTAATTCGTTAATTTTCGTTTTTTGACGCCTATAACTAAAATTTCTGTGACAAATATCTGATATTGTTCTACCCTACACTTTTAGTGCATTCACCGAACACATATTCTATGTGCCACTCTTTCCGCTACGTACGTCCTGTCAGTCGAAAACGACGTACGTCATGACGGAGAAGTACTGATTCTGCTTAGCGCTTAACTAAGCAGTTGAAAAGCGTTGGCCTGTCTGGGTAATACACCTCGCCGGTGTTGGTTAAAATGCCGCTCAGTCAGTGGAGGCTACTCGTATCTGCTCTATGCCTTGCTTGTTGCATAATTTATGGAACATTATGTTGTTATTGCACGTATGTATGTACGTAACTACTTGTGCATAATAATTAAAATTTGCGCTTTTTTTTTGCTTTTTCCGCACAAGAACAGATGCAATAACAGGCAATGGCGTTCAGAAAAAAAAAACAACACAGTCAAAACTTTTGCCATATGTAACAAAAGAACAGTTACTGTCGAAATTTTATAAATATATTTTTTCCTCATTTTTTTTTTCAATTACACACACATGAACTGCATTTTCAACACTCCATACATGTATCCTTTTACGCATCCTCTACGATGCATAGTAATTATATTAGTTGTGTTTGTTGCACATTTTGCACATTAAAAACATTAAAGTTGCCTTATTAAATAAAGAGCATACTTGAGCGTGTGTTGTACATATATCTACATATTAATCAATTCTTCACTCATAAGTTCGCCAGTTATGTTGTTATTTCATTTACGCGCTATGCCAAGTGCCCGTATTGCTTGCTTCTGCTGCTGTTGCTGTGGTGCGAAGCGGCGTATGAGTAACGTGCAACGTAAGTGCTGGAATTGTATGAAGAGGCAGTAATGCAGTAAAAACAAGTAAGGAAGGCTAAGTTCGAATGGAATCGAACATTAGATACTCAGCTGTATGCTTTCATTGTTTATTTGATGGAAACACGGTGTAGGTACTTTATATAAATCGAGTGCTGCATAAAGTGGGCGTAGCCACGCCCATTTTCTAAATTTTTATCAGTCATCCAAGTAAGCTTGTTTGTTTGATGGAAACACGGTGTAGGTACTTTATATAAATCGAGTGCTGCATAAAGTGGGCGTAGCCACGCCCATTTTCTAAATTTTTATCAGGCAAAATTTCATCCCTTTATGAGTTACAAAGATGTCACGTTACAAATTCCCAAAGGGTATTCCAGAAATATCTTTGTTGAAAAGTAGGCGTGGTCATAAACCGATTTCAATAAATTTTTGCGTGTCTATTAACACAAGTTATAAAAGTGTATAAACCAAGTTTCGTCATAATATCTCAATTATTTGTCGAGTTATGGGCTCCGAAATCTCGTTGATTCCTTTGTCTGAAAATAGGCGGTGCCACGCCCATTTTCCGAAATTTTTCTATTTTTTGTTTCCGATCTATTGTAGAACTCATGCCACGAAATTTCAATGAATTATCTTTATATTTGACAAAGATATCGCTTAAAATGTTTTTATTAGGTCACTTTATAATACCCATATATAAAAGTGGGCGTGGTCGTCAACCGATTTCGCTAAAATTTTGAACATGTATTACTACAAGTAGTGAAAGTGTATACACCAAGTTTCGTCATAATATATCGATTATTTGTCGAGTTATGGGCTCAGAAATCTCGTATATTCCTGCTTCTAAGAGGAGGCGGTGCCATGCCCATTTTCCAAAATTTTTGTATTTTTTGTTATATGTCCATAGTTGGACACCTTCCATAAAATTTCAATGATATATCTTTATATTTGACAGAGATATCGCTTAAAATGTTTTTATTAGGTCACTTTATAAGACCCATATATAAAAGTGGGCGTGGTCGTCAACCGATTTTGGCAATTTTTCGTCAAAACATTTGCCTAAGTAAGTATATCACGCCTACCAAAATTCATCGATATATCTTCAACGGTTTCTGAGTTATGACTCATAAAACTTTCAATGTTTGCCCCTTAATAAGTGGGCGTGGCACCGCCCATTTTCCAAAACTTCATCAAATTTCTTCATAGGGGCCTGAGCTCAATACGTGTGTGAAATTTTATCACTCTAGCTCTATTAGTGACTGAGATCGTGATAAAAATCGATAGCAATAAGAAAACAAATCATTGTGGTAGTCAGACTTAGCACGATATTGTCCGGAAGAGTGCGTTTAAAATTCAAATTAACGATATTTTATTGTATCGCCCCCTCAACATGGTTAAAGAAATCACGGATAAATTTTGGTCCAGATTGGTGGCGGTTAAGGCGCGGTGCATTGTGGTGAAAAATCTATGAAGGTTAAAAAAACCAAAATATTTTTGTAAATTATCTAATACCCAAAATCAATACTTCTATACCCAAGGATAACAAATATAAATTTTGGTCCCGATTGATAAAGGTTTAGTGGTCTTTTACGGGGGTCAAATTTCAGATGGCCATAGAACTTACTTTTTTTTACCCCTTGTGACACTCCACTAAACCGTGATCAATCGGGACCAAAATTTATGTGTGATATCTTTGACCATGCTACTACCGATTGAGGGGCGATACAGTCTTTTTATGAACTTTTAATTTTTTTATACAAATTAAATGCACTCTAATGTACATTCATGTACATATGTATCTCATATTATTCACCGAAAAATAAAGTCCTATAACCAAAAAAAACAAACATATTCTGCAAAATAATATTCAAAATATAACGAAAAAATTAAAAAATTTGAAATGTAGAAGTTATGAGGCAACGGAAAAAATAAAAATTTTAAAATAAAAGTTACGAGCAACGGAAAAATTTTTTTCTCATGAATAACAGTTATGAGGCAATTGAAAAAATAAAAATCTGAACATAATCGTTATGAGCAACAGAAAAAAATATTTTTCAAACATAATAGTTACGACTGAAAAATATTTTTTTTGCGGTTTGAAATAACTCTTAAGAAATGAAAGAAAAAGATTTTTGAATTTTTTAATTGTTATCAGGCAATTTTTTTGAATATTTCTTATAACAGTTATGTCTCTGTTTTAAATTTACGAAATTTCGACTAAATGAGCTTTAAATAAATGAAAAAAGGGTTAAAATGCACGCCGCATGGAAATATAATGTTAGCAAATATATAGTAAAATTGCACGAACTTAAATTTTGTAGAGTACTTTAACTCTCTAACTCCGCACGAAGAGGTCGTTTTGACCCCTTTTTTAAAAAGCCTGAGAGAAATATTATTTTTACGGTCGTTAAAATGAATGGTCGTTAAAATGCTCTACACCATTTCCAGGTGGATTTTAGAAAGCGTCAACTGGATTTTAGAAAGAGTCAATTGGATTTTGGAAAATTTGAATTGTATTTCTAATCTACTTTTCTAAAATCCAATTTTCACTTTCTAAAATCCAGTTGACGTTTTCTAAAGTCCATCTGGAAATGGCGTAGAAAATTATTCGTCATAAAATTTCAGTAGGGGTCTGCTCAGAAAAAAATCTTTGAAAAATTAATCTAAAAGACCACAGGAATCAAGAAATAGGCTGAGGGGTCGTAGGAGTTTAAAGTGCGTACTAATATTTCTCCGTAGCTTATATGGAAAGCATTAAATGACAGTGATTTCTTTGCTTGGTTTATAACTACTCTTGATACTTGTCTTTTTTGCATTCTCAAAATCTTTTGCTTTTGTAAATGCTCATAATAATAATAATAATACAATGGCGCTGTTATAACTCTGACGAGTTTTATGGCCGAGCTTCTCTCCCAATTCGAGGTGTGCTCCTTTTTGTTTTTCCTACTAATTGGGTGGACCTACAGTTTTATGCCGGCTCCGAACGGCGAATGCATTTTTTGTGAGAAGCCTTTTCATGGCAGAAATACTCTCGGAGGGTATGCCGCCCACTGCCGAGAGGTGACCGCTGCTCTTAAAAAACCCAATAATTGGATTTTTACTAATTAGAAAAATTGTTTTGCTGTTTTGCTCGGATCGTGGTTTGAACCCGAGACCTCTGGCATAGCAGGCAGGCACTCTACCCACTGCACCACAGCGGCTCTTAATAATGCTCTGCAACTTACAGCATCCTATCGTGAAATTTTACAAGCATGTCTAATTATATCTTAGTACGTATGCATGCAAACTGTTGTATAAATACCAGGGACCGTAATCATTATGAGTTTTATAATAAAAATCGCCATTTAATCATTATATGTTGAGTTTTTTTACATTTCATCAAAAATAATCATTATTGTGTGAGTTTTATTTTTTTCGATCAAAAATATCACTCATTCACGAAGTTATGTCGATGGGAATTTTTTAGTAATTATGTTCTAGAGCACTTCAGAGAAAATTTGAGTTCTTCGACCTAAGCAAAAAAATAAAACTCAAAGAATAATTTTTATTTCTGAGCGATAAATATATCACTCAAGGGATAAGTGTTATTTTCGATCAAAAAAATAAAACTCAAAAAATAATGATTATGTCTGAGCGATAAATATATCACTCAAGGAATAAGTTTTATTTTTGATGAAAAAAATAAAACTCAAAAAATAATGATTATTTTTGATTTTTATGGATATCGCTTAAAATTTTTCGATCATAGTGGATTCGGATAGTGCTCTTCCAGACATGCACACACACGAACTCAATACTCTTCTACGATGTTTGCAAGTATTTGATTTTTTTCACTGAAAATATAACGAATAATGATTATTATGGGTCCCTGATAAATACATTGACAAGCAAGCCATTATATCTGTATATACATTTCCCTCTATTATGTAGGCCGAGGAAGTACATGAGCACAAACAAAAGGTTAGAAGAAGAGAATCAACTAAAAGAATTTGTGAAAGGCCAGCGTATTTATGCATTGACACTGATGGCTATTTAGCTTAGCTCAGCAGTTCGCTTAGTAGGCCACTACGCTGCATTCAAATGCGTTTATTTTACATACAAATTTCAGTAGGAGCGGATGTTGGCTCTGTTTATTCTTGAGGTTGCATTGGCTTGATAAATTTGTGCTAAAAATTATGAATTATACGGCTAAACAAACAATGTATTTTTATTATGCCTTATATAACCATTATTATAAGTTAGTTAAACTCATTATAATCCCTTATTATAAGCACTAATTTAAGTTTTATTTTGTATGGCGTAAATGTTTTAGGAATAAGATTTGCTCTCAGAGAGGGGAGATAAAATTCCTTATGCACTAAAGACATAAATAGAGCAAAATAAGTCTTTGTGCATGCAAGTGATGCCCCTTACAAATTTCAGGTATGAATTTGTAAGCTTCATAAACATCTAAAATATGTCTAAAATAATTAAGGCGTACAGAAGACAGTGTCAGATTCTCGCATGCCGTATGTATGTATGATCTAAATCATATTATCAGTGCAACTCCTTGAAGAGCCATACAGTTTTGCTGCACACTTCAAAATACATATAAATTTTCAGCAACATAAATGCACAAGAATTGTCTTCACATGCAAAAAGTTACGTATTTTATTTGCAATAAAAAACAAGTAAGGAAGCCTAAGTTCGAGTGGAATCGAACATTAGATACTCAGCTGTATGCTTTCATTGTTTGTTTGCGTTTGATGGAAACACGGTGTAGGTACTTTATATAAATCGAGTGCTGCATAAAGTGGGCGTAGCCACGCCCATTTTCTAAATTTTTATCAGTCATCCAACTAAGCTTATGAATATTATTCTTTGTGCAAAATTTCATCCCTTTATGAGTTACAAAGATGTCACGTTACAAATTCCCAAAGGGTGTTCCAGAAGTATCTTTGTTAAAAAGTAGGCGTGGTCATAAACCGATTTCAATAAATTTTTGCGTGTCCATTAACACAAGTTATAAAAGTGTATAAACCAAGTTTCGTCATAATATCTCAATTATTTGTCGAGTTATGAGCTCCGAAATCTCGTTGATTCCTTTGTCTGAAAAGAGGCGGTGCCACGCCCATTTTCCGAAATTTTTCTATTTTTTGTTTCCCATCTATTGTAGAACTCATGCCACAAAATTTCAATGAATTATCTTTATATTTGACAAAGATATCGCTTAAAATGTTTTTATTAGGCCACTTTATGATACCCATATATATAAGTGGGCGTGGTCGTCAACCCATTTCGCTAAAATTTTGAACATGTATTACTACAAGTAGTGAAAGTGTATACACCAAGTTTCGTCATAATATATCGATTATTTGTTGAGTTATGGGCTCAGAAATCTCGTATATTCCTGCTTCTAAGAGGAGGCGGTGCCACGCCCATTTTCCAAAATTTTTGTATTTTTTGTTATATGTCCATAGTTGGACACCTTCCATAAAATTTCAATGATATATCTTTATATTTGACAGAGATATCGCTTAAAATGTTTTTATTAGGTCACTTTATAAGACCCATATATAAAAGTGGGCGTGGTCGTCAACCGATTTTGGCAATTTTTCGTCAAAACATTTGCCTAAGTAAGTATATCACGCCTACCAAAATTCATCGATATATCTTCAACGGTTTCTGAGTTATGACTCATAAAACTTTCAATGTTTGCCCCTTAATAAGTGGGCGTGGCACCGCCCATTTTCCAAAATTTCATCATATTTCTTCATAAGGGCCTGAGGTCAATACGTGTGTGAAATTTTATCACTCTAGCTCTATTAGTGACTGAGATACAAAATTTCCGATTTTTACTATATAGGGGAGGTGGGCGTGGTCATGGTCCGATTTCGCCCATTTTCAATACCATCCGTTCCTGTCTTGATACCAACTTACATTTCAAATTTCATCAAAATATCTCAATTTTTGCGCGAGTTATCGTGCGTACAGACGGACGGACAGACGGACAGACGGACAGACGGACGGACATGGCTCAATCGATTTCTCTTTTCACCCTGATCATTTTGATATATATAAGTCTATATCTATCTCGATTATTTCATTCTGTTACAATCCACCGTTAGGAAATCAAAACTATAATACTCTGTGTACTAGTACAGCTGAGTATAAAAATAGACAGCATGGAAATGCTTTGCAATTCCTAGAAGAAGAAGTGGCGTTTAACGCGTAAATATTTCTCAAGAGACATTAGAGCTGCTGCTGGCTGCGGCTGCTGTTGATGTGATGTATAATTCGCAAGTTCTCAGTACGTCTTTAACTTTCAACTTAAATGTGCAGAAAGTTACATAAAAAGCAAAAAAAAAAAAAACATTACACAAGAGAGCATTAAATAAAGTCAGTCGTCACGCATATGCCAGTTGTTGTCTCTAATGGGACATGTTTTGTACATCTACTTATTTATTTTTTTGCTTCTTACAGAGTACGCTCATATATTCTACTTTTTTCACGCCTTTCATAAAGCAAAAAAGTGCTTAAAGTCTGGTACATTTGTAAGTAAGTGGATGTACATATTTGAGTGTTGTCAAAGGCGGCTTTGTGACATTTAAGGTACTTAGTCAAAGAACACACTTGTATTAAAATATGAAAATTTTGTTCTTCTTATTATGGCTATCACTCTATTTCATCTTCATCATAAACATTGGGCTGTATTAATAAAAACCAAGCAAATGCTTTTACTCAAGATTTTAAAAATTTGACCTAATGTCAAAATTTGAGTAAAAGGTCTGAAGTCTTAAGCAAAAGCTAATGCTTGGCTTTTATTAATATGACCCATTGTCTCGTTATTTGGTTTTTTTTTCATATTTTTTTTCTTCACTGGTTTTTTCTTTTTTTTTTAATGACCAACCGTTTCCAACAGCAAAAGTTGCTTCTGTTGGAAATGTTAGTCACGCTTGCTGTGTGTTTATGAAGTAGATTAGAATATCATTTTACGTAAGTTTTTAGCCGGCCATCGTTTTTTCGATATTTTCATGCAACCTAGGTCCTGTTCACATTCGATTTTTCCACTACAGGTGTCCTGTTTTCTTTTTAATAGCTTTTCTTGCGTCCTTTAGCTACCAGATAATGTACTGAAATCGGAAAAATTTGGACTTTGGCGAATTTTCGATTTCGTCAATATTTGATCCTTTCAAAAAAAAAACAAAAAATGTGGATATCCTTGAAAAAGGAGCAGCTCGGATTTTAATTTCAACGGATGTTTCATCTATAAACATCACATAACACAACCCCACTTTCCTTTTTTTCGACATTTTCATGCAACCTATCGTCGCTTCCTGCCCACCGTGAGTACCTTTCGGCGCACTGCGCACAGTGCTTCGTCCCATAGGCAAAATTAATATAAAATAAACTGCGTAATTTATTCAAGCAATATATATTTTTGTGAAGCTAACATATCACCTGGAATAAATGTATAAATGGAATTTATAATTTCATGCTTTTGTTGCCAATGGAGGTCGCTAAAATCAGTACAATTTTGACGCAAAAATGTTTTAAGGTAACACGATTTTTAGTGTGTACAAATATGAAATTTTGAAAATTATAAAATCAAAAGACGAAGTATGAGGATTGATAAACATGGCCAAGCTGAGTATTAAAACGATTTTTTTTTGGATACAACAACAACAAAAGTCATTAAAGGTCAAAGTTTATATTATGCATTTTTTAAATTGCAATTACTTAAAAACTACTGAACCGATTTCGAATAGTTTTTTACCATTCGATAGGTATTTTGATTCCCTTTAATTCATATATGAAAAGTGATACCCCTGCGGGGTTCAACCCCCCTTTTATCCCCCTTAATTTTCATATATAAAATGTATATCAAATGCATACGAGTAGGTCAATAAAATTTTACAGGCTCATTTCTGGGCTAGAAAGGTGCCGTTCTGGCTTTGGAACAAATTGAATTTCCAAAAAAAAATTTCACTCCACCTTAATATACATATATATATCCTTTGATTATTTATTTAAAAATCACTCATACGAAATTTGGCGAATTTAAAATGGCAATAAAAAAAATTTTACTAAATGAAGCAAACGGTTTTTTATTAAACGGTTTTATTTAGCTCACCCCGTTTGTTTTTAAACGGTTTTATTTAGCTCACCCCGTTTGTTTTATTATTTATTCTTTATTCTTGGGTCAAATTTAGTAATTCAAATTTCACCCTCTTCCTGTCAACCGATTAATCTGAAATTTTGCACGCATGTATAACCCCGATGACAATGCAATATTATGAAAAAAAAATTCCGCTAGGTGGCGCGTGGGTCGCTATATTTACAAAAATCGCATTTATGGTCCGATTTGGCTGAAATTCGGAACATGTATTACTACCTTGAAAAGAAATATTTTCTTAAAAAAAAAATTCCGCTAGGTGGCGCGTGGGTCGCTATATTTACAAAAATCGCATTTATGGTCCGATTTGGCTGAAATTCGGAACATGTATTACTACCTTGAAAAGAAATATTTAAAAAAAAAAAAAATTCCGCTAGGTGGCGCGTGGGTCGCTATATTTACAAAAATCGCATTTATGGTCCGATTTGGCTGAAATTCGGAACATGTATTACTACCTTGAAAAGAAATATTTTCTTAAAAAAAAAATTCCGCTAGGTGGCGCGTGGGTCGCTATATTTACAAAAATCGCATTTATGGTCCGATTTGGCTGAAATTCGGAACATGTATTACTACCTTGAAAGGAAATATTTTCCTAAAAAAAACTTCCGATAGGTGGCGCGTGGGTCGCTATAGAGGCGTTGGACTGCAATAAACTAACGGGCAAGAAACCTTGCAATAATGAAGCACTAAATGAATTAAACAGAATGCGAAATAAAAACTAAAAACTAGAAAATAAAAATAGGTAAAAAAAACTTTTTAAGTTAAACGGTTTTATGTTATACATACATTGCAATGTTTAAGATAAATGTACTAAAAACCAAAAAATAATAAAATAGATACAGTCGTGGGAATTATAAACATTTGCATAGACTAGACTAAAATAAAACCGGGGGGCACGTCAATTGTCTACAAATTATCGACTTAATGTGCGATAGAAGAATCGTTTAATTCGTCGTTAGGCAGTTGGCCCGCAGACGGTGAGGAAAATACTTACTATTTTCTTGCTCATGGAAATTCCAATAGTTATACACTCCATGTTAATAAAAGAGATGTTTCAACTAGTTTATCGTTGGACATTTACACGAGGAATCGTTTCACTGCTCGTAGTTTGTCTTTAATCGACAAAACATATGATAAAAGTACTACTCGCTCACCACTATGAAACCCTAAAACTCGCTTATAATCGAGCTTGCTAGCTTTTTTTCCACATTCTAGCCCTACTTATCACACGTCCATCGTTGTCGGTTGAACAACTGCCTAATTATAGTGTAACATTACAAAACAAACATTTTAATCAACGATTGTAGACAATTGACGTGCCCCACGGTTTTATTTTAGTCTAGTCTATGCAAATGTTTATAATTCCCACGACTGTATCTATTTTATTATTTTTTGGTTTTTAGTACATTTATCTTAAACATTGCAATGTATGTATAACATAAAACCGTTTAACTTAAAAAGTTTTTTTTACCTATTTTTATTTAAACGGTTTTATTTAGCTCACCCCGTTTGTTTTATTATTTATTCTTTATTCTTGGGTCAAATTTAGTAATTCAAATTTCACCCTCTTCCTGTCAACCGATTAATCTGAAATTTTGCACGCATGTATAACCCCGATGACAATGCAATATTATGAAAAAAAAATTCCGATAGGTGGCGCGTGGGTCGCTATATTTACAAAAATCGCATTTATGGTCCTATTTGGCTGAAATTCGGAACATGTATTACTACCTTGAAAAGAAATATTTTCTTAAAAAAAAAAATTCCGCTAGGTGGCGCGTGGGTCGCTATATTTACAAAAATCGCATTTATGGTCCGATTTGGCTGAAATTCGGAACATGTATTACTACCTCGAAAGGAAATATTTTCCTAAAAAAAACTTCCGATAGGTGGCGCGTGGGTCGCTATAGAGGCGTTGGACTGCAATAAACTAACGGACAAGAAACCTTGCAATAATGAAGCACTAAATGAATTAAACAGAATGCGAAATAAAAACTAAAAACTAGAAAATAAAAATAGGTAAAAAAACTTTTTAAGTTAAACGGTTTTATGTTATACATACATTGCAATGTTTAAGATAAATGTACTAAAAACCAAAAAATAATAAAATAGATACAGTCGTGGGAATTATAAACATTTGCATAGACTAGACTAAAATAAAACCGGGGGGCACGTCAATTGTCTACAAATTATCGACTTAATGTGCGATAGAAGAATCGTTTAATTCGTCGTTAGGCAGTTGGCCCGCAGACGGTGAGGAAAATACTTACTATTTTCTTGCTCATGGAAATTCCAATAGTTATACACTCCATGTTAATAAAAGAGATGTTTCAACTAGTTTATCGTTGGACATTCACACGAGGAATCGTTTCACTGCTCGTAGTTTGTCTTTAATCGACAAAACATATGATAAAAGTACTACTCGCTCACCACTATGAAACCCTAAAACTCGCTTATAATCGAGCTTGCTAGCTTTTTTCCACATTCTAGCCCTACTTATCACACGTCCATCGTTGTCGGTTGAACAACTGCCTAATTATAGTGTAACATTACAAAACAAACATTTTAATCAACGATTGTAGACAATTGACGTGCCCCACGGTTTTATTTTAGTCTAGTCTATGCAAATGTTTATAATTCCCACGACTGTATCTATTTTATTATTTTTTGGTTTTTAGTACATTTATCTTAAACATTGCAATGTATGTATAACATAAAACCGTTTAACTTAAAAAGTTTTTTTACCTATTTTTATATTATTTATTCTTTATTCTTGGGTCAAATTTAGTAATTCAAATTTCACCCTCTTCCTGTCAACCGATTAATCTGAAATTTTGCACGCATGTATAACCCCGATGACAATGCAATACTATGAAAAAAAAATTCCGCTAGGTGGCGCGTGGGTCGCTATATTTACAAAAATCGCATTTATGGTCCGATTTGGCTGAAATTCGGAACATGTATTACTACCTTGAAAAGAAATATTTTCTTAAAAAAAAAATTCCGCTAGGTGGCGCGTGGGTCGCTATATTTACAAAAATCGCATTTATGGTCCGATTTGGCTGAAATTCGGAACATGTATTACTACCTTGAAAAGAAATATTTAAAAAAAAAAAAAATTCCGCTAGGTGGCGCGTGGGTCGCTATATTTACAAAAATCGCATTTATGGTCCGATTTGGCTGAAATTCGGAACATGTATTACTACCTTGAAAAGAAATATTTTCTTAAAAAAAAAATTCCGCTAGGTGGCGCGTGGGTCGCTATATTTACAAAAATCGCATTTATGGTCCGATTTGGCTGAAATTCGGAACATGTATTACTACCTCGAAAGGAAATATTTTCCTAAAAAAAACTTCCGATAGGTGGCGCGTGGGTCGCTATAGAGGCGTTGGACTGCAATAAACTAACGGACAAGAAACCTTGCAATAATGAAGCACTAAATGAATTAAACAGAATGCGAAATAAAAACTAAAAACTAGAAAATAAAAATAGGTAAAAAAACTTTTTAAGTTAAACGGTTTTATGTTATACATACATTGCAATGTTTAAGATAAATGTACTAAAAACCAAAAAATAATAAAATAGATACAGTCGTGGGAATTATAAACATTTGCATAGACTAGACTAAAATAAAACCGGGGGGCACGTCAATTGTCTACAAATTATCGACTTAATGTGCGATAGAAGAATCGTTTAATTCGTCGTTAGGCAGTTGGCCCGCAGACGGTGAGGAAAATACTTACTATTTTCTTGCTCATGGAAATTCCAATAGTTATACACTCCATGTTAATAAAAGAGATGTTTCAACTAGTTTATCGTTGGACATTCACACGAGGAATCGTTTCACTGCTCGTAGTTTGTCTTTAATCGACAAAACATATGATAAAAGTACTACTCGCTCACCACTATGAAACCCTAAAACTCGCTTATAATCGAGCTTGCTAGCTTTTTTCCACATTCTAGCCCTACTTATCACACGTCCATCGTTGTCGGTTGAACAACTGCCTAATTATAGTGTAACATTACAAAACAAACATTTTAATCAACGATTGTAGACAATTGACGTGCCCCACGGTTTTATTTTAGTCTAGTCTATGCAAATGTTTATAATTCCCACGACTGTATCTATTTTATTATTTTTTGGTTTTTAGTACATTTATCTTAAACATTGCAATGTATGTATAACATAAAACCGTTTAACTTAAAAAGTTTTTTTACCTATTTTTATTTTGGGTTCGTTCGTTCTGTTTCGCAATTATTCCACCCTTAGACAACAATCCTCAATTTGTATCACAGTCTAACTATTTATTCAAAGCACGATCACTGACAGCACCATTTAATGTTGCTCTCCGCTTACAGAAGTAAATATTTTGTTAGACATAACGATAGTAACTTAATAAAAATCACTTGAAATGCAAACGACACCGCCAAATTAATGCACTTTAGCATCTTCAAAGTATACAAACATGCTTATTTGCACACCATACTTTTACATAAAACAAACATATATGTACATACATAAGCTTTTGTATGCGCGAAAAATCTGCTAAGAAAATATTTAGAAAATGTTATAGGTAGAAAGTCGTTGTCAACAGTTTGCATGGTATAAAAAATACAGGTATGTGCATTGTCATGTTGACGCTGTCTTTTTGATTAAAAAGCAGATTTTTGAAGTTTGATCTTATGTCTGTTTTGGAGTATAGCGATGCCAGACTTTTATTTTTTGAATGCGTAAATTTTTGTTTGAAAGTTTGGGTATTTCAGGAATCAAAGGACAGAAAGAGAAAGGGCACTAGTGAGCAGATTTGTGGAACTTCCGGTAGCTCCTCTTCGCTCACTCCACAAATCTTCATCCACTCTCCGCGAATAAAGGGTATCGTCGGAAATTGGAAAAATTTTATATCACCGTCTTTGCAGCCATATTTGGTATTATTGAATTAAAACAGTTTTTACTGTCTCCTTTAAAATTTCGGTGGTAGCGGATACGCGGTTTTGCACTTTATGCGACGATATGGAGTTATAATAGATCAATCTCCAAAACCTCCCCAAACTATATACCAGAGTGATCACAAAGCATAATTAAAAAGTGATCGTAACTACTAAACTAAATTAAAAACTCACCGAGAATACCGGAAAGGGGCTACTTTGTAGTACGGCCAAACTGATATTCCACGAAGTAAAAATCCGAAATGAATCTTTTATGAATCACTGATGAAATTCATCTAGTACTTTCAAATAAAGACTGCTGAATTTTTCATATAAATGGTTTGCTTTTTTCAAAAAAAAAAAAAAAATAATAATAATAATAAAAATTGTACTCAGAAGAATCATCAATGATCATTCAGCAGTGAAACAAATTTACTTCAGGATGTGTAATTTTTTCAAATTGAAAAAATTTCTTTCAATTTAAATTGAAAAAATTCGTTACTATGAATACCATGGTTACAATTTATTTTTAAAACAAAGCAGTGAAAAATGCCATTAATGGAGGATTTTTATCCTTGAGTATGGTAGCACGAAATGTCATAATCTGCTTAATTGTCAGGTGGTTAATATGGCGACGAAAACTTGACGTTTGTTTTACCTGGTATACTTATACCATGGCAGTTTGTTTGTTATGACACATAACATAAAAATGTCATACATGTAGTTATGTCAGCGTTGCCGTTTTAAATTCTTGAGATTACCCAAAAAAATATTCAAATTACCCATAATTGCACGAAATTCCCCATACAAGTTTTCAAATTACAATGCCCGACAAAATTTAAAAAATTTTGATATCCCGACATTTTATACATCTTGTATTTAACTTATTTTTTACATAAAAACAAATCTTTTGTCCGCCATAATTCCGTCACTTTAACGTCGATTTTATATGGAATTGGAAAGGGTATTTCATCCTCTCAAAACGAAGTGAAATAATATAAAACTCAAGACGGTAATGGCGGAGATATTGACAGATTAGTAATCCTCCTTTTCTTCTTAGCGCGAAAACTGAAATTTCAAAATATCTCTAAAACTGTTCTACTTTTGATCCATTTGATTATATATTTGGAATCAGCAGGAATACATAGGAATCAAATGTCGAGGATATTTTTTTGTCGGGTAGTGTTATCAAGAGATTCCCAGCAGTATTTGAGGTAAGGAGGTGCATATTCAGTAGAATATTCAGTATGAAAAATAACCTGAAACTGAGTTCAAAATTCGTTGCTGAAAAAATAACTGAACACGAAGTGAAGCCATCAGGTGTATTGAAATATATGCTATGGAAGTTCTCCCTGCGTATTCAGGCCTTTTTTCATACAGAAACTCTCCCTTCTCGTGCTGCAGTTTTCAGGTAGTTGATTTTCGACGCCAGCTTTATATAAAAACGAAAGAGAAAGTTCAGATTTTAGAACTACATCTCTACTGAATATTCAGTAGGAAATATGTACTGTTTACCAGCTGATAAATACTGCTGGGTTTTCAATAAACAAGTACATATTTTCAAATTTATTTTACTTTAAATTTATAACGGTTTGTATTTTTAAATTCATGTGCGTATATGTATGTATGTGTGGTTAAAAAAAAGTTATAAAGAAACATAAAACAAGTAAGAGAGAAATGAAAAATTAAATAGTCCGATTTTCTTTAATTTATAGGTACCTCCAATTCTGTGGGTTGTTTATACAAATATTTATAAAAAAAAATATTGCAATGATCTTAGCAATTTAAGTGGAGAAGTTTTACCCCAAAATGTATGGTTAGTTGTAGGGGAGCTATATGTTATAATGGTCCAATTTGGCCGATTTCGACAAAGGTGCCGTGATTTAATCCCAAGTGGCATAACCCCAATTTTAAAATTTGGGATTATGTCACTCACCATGGTGTGTCGTAATCCAAATTTTTTTACTTGGGATTATGTCAGATATGTGGGAGTGACATAATCCCAAATAAAAGGGAGCTAGAATACCAAATCACTCGAGTAGGTACTAGTGCGGGGCAAAATCGCGATTTTTGCTTCCAAATTTTAATATTTTATAGACATACGTACATATTTATATACCTATCGATCTATTAAAAAAAAAGCGCCGCAGGCGAAAATTTGGAATAAAAAATCGCGCGATCTTTTCTTCCAAATTTTAGTCTTTTTATAGACATATGTACATACATATGTATACACCTATCGATCTATTAAAAAAAAAAAAAGCGCCGCAGGCGAAAATTTGGAATCAAAAATCGCGCGATTTTTTCTTCCAAATTTTCATCCTTTTATAGATATATATACAATGTACACAAATATTTATATGCCTATCGTTTTATTGAAAAAAGTTTATATATATGTAAATATATTTAATTTTAATGTAATTTTTTAGTTTTAAAGTAATTTTTTGAGAACATGTGTATTTAAGTACATACATATTTCATCTTATACATATTCTCAATGTATTATTGTATAACAACATTAACTTTATTGTCAGCTTTAATTTTTTGCTTAATATAATAAAATCTAAGAAAAAACCTGAAATGTTTTTTTGGGCTTGAAAATGACATTATCCCAATTGGGATTATGTCATTACGCCTAGGGTGACATAAGCCCAAGTAAAAAAGTTGGGATTATGTCACCCTAGGGGGAGTGACATAATCCCAAATAAAAAATTTGGGATTATGCCCCTTGGGATTATGTCAGGGTACCTTCGACAAATGATCAGCGTATCTTAACAACTGAGGAACTAGCTCATGATTCTGATAATATCGGTATATATTTTGGTGGGTCTAATTTTCCTCCCTCTGGAACTTTCGACAAACCTGTTTTGGCTCAATGTTATAATACCATTTCATGTTCATGAATGGTATAAAATTGCTTATTTTTTTCCTAGCTAACTTCTTACCTTAATGGGCTTATGAAATTTGCTTGTACATGTTCGACCAGCCGGTAATTCAAGATTAAATAAATGATGCAAAAACTCATGAACACTTTCGCACAATGCGAATGTAATAGAAGCTCATGAAAATAATTAATTTTTTATAGGTATTATTATTCATATAAAACTATTAAAAGGCAAATTCCCCAAAATTCCCCAAATCATAGCACTCCCCAAAAATTACCCAAATATTAAAAAATTCCCCAAATTTGGGGAATTACCCACAAAACGGCAACGCTGAGTTATGTATTCCATAGCATATATGAGTTTATGTATACGAGCAGGGTTGCGTGATTTTGATTTGACTGAATCACTAATCAAAAATATTTTCTGATTCTTGATTTAAAATGTTTTCAAATCAAAGATAATTTTTATTTGTGATTCCTTTCAAAAAAGAATCAGAAATACCCTTTGATTCGTGATTCAAACTATTTTCAAATCAAAGATAAATTTTATGTGTGATTCGTTTCACAAAAGAATCAGAAATATCCTTTGATTCGTGATTCAAACTATTTTCAAATGAAAGATAAAATTGATTTGTGATTCATTTCTCAAAAGAATCAAAAATCTTTTTTGATTCTTGATTCAAGCTTGATTTCGAATCAAGATTCTTAATAAATTTTTGATTCGAATAAAATTTTTGATTCGAATCAAATTTTTGATTCGAATCAAACTTTTGATGCGAATAAAACTTTTGATTCGAATCAAAAAATTATTTTGAATCATAACTTTATTTCAAATAAGTGGCTATGCACATACATACATACGTATGTATATATGTACGTACGGCGTAGCACAAACGTAAATACGACAATCAGAAATATGTATGTACATACATGTATGTACATACATACATACACATGTACACATATGGCGTCAGCATACAATTTGGCTGTTGTTGCACTTTTGGTGCATTTTATACATTTTTGTGTTTTAAATTACCTAGAATGTACTTGAATATTTCTGATATTCTACAGTATTTTTTATTCTAAATAAATTTTTGATTCGAATCAAATTATTGATTCGAATAAAATTTTTGATTCGAATCAAAAATATATTTTGAATCAAGATTCGTAATAAATTCTTTTGAGAAATGAATCACAAATCAAATTTATCTTTGATTTGAAAATGGTTTGAATCACGAATCAAAGGGTATTTTTGATTCTTTTGAGAAATGAATCACAAGTCAAATTTATCTTTGATTTGAAAATTGTTTGAATCACGAATCAAAGGGTATTTTTGATTCTTTTGAGAAATGAATCACAAATAAAAATTATCTTTGATTTGAAAATAGTTTGAATCACGAATCGAGTTGATTCTTTATTTGAAAGTTGATTTGAAATCAAAATTGATTCGAATCACGCAACGCTGTATACGAGTATATGGCAATTGAGTTTCAAGTGTGTTGAATGGCGGCAGGTAGGTAGTACTTACTAGTAACACACAAGTGCTTGTTGTGTGTGCCACTTCAGCGTTTGCACTTAAAGACACAACAAATGTGAGCTTGAGTGGAGAGAAAAGGCCTTACATTTTCATTATTACATTCATGCTAATATACTATAATTTTTATATTTATATTTATAATTTCTATGCAGCAATACCCTGCAGTAAAAATCCGAAATGAATCCTTAATGAATCACTGATGCAATTCACCTATGACGAGGAGGCATCAGTGAATACTTTCATATAAAGACTGCTGAATTTTTCATATAAATGCCCAGCCAACATTTTTTATCGTGGAAGTGACGAAAAAGTAACTTTGAGACGATTAATTCAATCGCGGAAGATATCGTTGTCTCAACTTTTTCCTATCTTCGTTCGGGAAAAACTGTTCCCCGTCAACGTAACGTCCATGATGAGCCATAAACGACACTTCTGGAAGTATCTTCCAAGCGTCGTTTGGAAGGGACAAGGACGTTACGTACAAATAAACTAATCTGACGCTTCCGGAAGTAACTTCTTAGTGCCTTCTGGAAGACACAAAAGCGTCAATTAACATTTTTCCCTATAATTTTTTTTCACTATATTTAGAACCTGAATAAAACTCCAAATATGTATGTACAATTATTTTTTTTATTTTTATTCACATTTAACACAAACCAGAGGTTTTATCATATTTTTGGTTTGTTAACAATAATACGAGTGTTATGTATTTAACTGTGTATCAGTAAATGAATAATAATTAAGACTAAATATAAGCTTAGCAATGATCGTGGCTTCATCGGTATCTTAGCGGATTCCAGTATCTATGTATACATTTCCTATAAAATAAGGCAATAATTATAAATTGACTTAAGGGTTCAACAATTTCATCACTCCCACCTGCTTAAATCCCATACGTCATCAGCAGGCTATGCTCAATGCACAACTCTTTAAACGGCGTAATGCGATCCCGGTTTTAATCACTTCCTGAATTCCTTTGTGCATACAATACCTCGTGCCGGAATCGATAGGTATTAGATTCCGAATCAATTGGATTGGCCTTATTCACCATCACCAGGTGTATAGTAATCTTGATTGCTAGGTCCACGCTCAGGACTGGTATCCATAGCATAATTATTAAATTTATAACGAAAATCGCAGGCAATTAAATTTATAAATTTTTCATCTTTCATTTATTTATTTAAAAAACTTAATTTGATTTTATTTTTCTTGCCAATATAGAAAATATCTTCTCTATTCACACCAAGAAGTAAGGTGTGCGATAGCAATGACATTTGTTTTTGTAAAATAGAAACTATCTTTCGAATAACGCCTAGAAGTGCCTCAGACGTAACTTATTTTAGTTAGACGAGAAAACGATCTTCCAAATGCTAGCAGGGTGGTTTGCTTTCCTCAGAAAAAAAAATAAAAACAAATAAAAATATACTGAGCTATGACGACAGTGATGAATATTCAACAAAGATTCATCACTGATCCTTCAGCAGTGACACAAATTTACTGCAGGGTACTTGTGCCACACAGCCGACAACGCATTGTGGTAGTTGCGTTTAACTGCTTGAATACAAACAAGTCTCGCTGGAGAGTTGACATGAAATGACACGAAATGTTACTTATACGCCTAGTCATACTCACAGCCCCTTTATTATTGTGGCACAAATGCATGTCAATGTGTAGCTAAACATTGTTGCAAACATAGCCAGAGTGCAAACAAATGTGCAACATTTAATACAAGCTATTCACAAAGGTAAGCTTATAGACGTGGCTGGCATTTCAGTTGATAAAATGTTTACATGAAAAGCGGAAAAGAGGAAAAGTTAAAGAGTTCTATGGTTGTGTGTATATTGTTAGCGTAAATTTCTAGTAAAGATATGCTTTGGTTCACATACGTATAAATACATAAGTGTAAGCTTTGTTATGATTTTAAAGAAAATATTTGCATAGCCAATGATACATAGACATAAACTGTGTTATCTTAATTTTCCAGATAACAATAATTGCCCGAAGATTCTATTATGGCTTTTGTTTGTTGCATTAATTCTTCTTTGTTGCACTTATAAGCATGAAATTTTGTACAATAGCTGCATCTTAAGGCAATTTAATTGGAATAAATTGAATGTTAAAATATGATTTAACATAATATTTGCAATAGATTTTAGTTGTAAGTAATAGAAGCCCCTAAGGTGATCACTAACTAACGAAATTAATACAAGAAAGCTGCCGAGCAGCGTTTAATGTTAAACAAATGAATATATTTCGAGAGTAATACTTAAAAAAGAGATAAAACACCATGGGAAAGCAGCTCAATTAAAGTTAGAATTTTATTAATAGCAAATTAAATAAACGAACGAAGCCAACTTTAAAGTAATTAAATATTGAGTTCACAAAGCGTTTGGCTTGGAATGTTTGTACCAAGAATGTTTGTACTCTGAAAAAAAAAAAAAAAAACGTTGTAAATCTAAAGACTTTCGCTGTTAAATCAACTACTTTCCGCAGTTGAAATGTGCCCAACAACGCTCCGTTGTTGTTTCAAAGGTGCAAGCGTTGTTGATTTAAGTCAATCACGGAGATTGTTGGAAAAAAATGTTCACCTAAAAATAAATTTTTGTTTGCATTTTACTCTTCATCTTCTCTCCACCCGGGTCCCAACTGCAAATATGTAGCCTCCGCTTGTTCTCCTATTCTTCTCTCCTTCTTATCATTCACTGGTTGCTATCTTAATTTCTTATTCTACTTTTTCTTCTTTATTTTATATTCTCCTCCAGATTCGAACCATGACATCAACCTGAAATTCTATCCAATCATCACATAGTGGAACATTCAACATTATATTGAATTGTAGTAACCTACTTATACTTCCATTTCCTAAAAAGGAATCCGTGAGTTATTTGAATCATTGTAAAAACAAAATTTAAAAAAATTTGTTCTCAGTAGTTTTGTTTACAACGGAAATTGTTGGGTCAAATACTTTTGCCTTTAAATCAACAACGGGGAGAAAATTGTTGCTAAAAAGAAACTTTTGTTTGGATTTTTCTCTTCATCTTCTCTCCATCATTATTTTTTTTTTGTTGGTTTTCTCACAAAAAAATATTTTCTCACAAAAAATTTTTTCAAAGCAAGCAAGTTTTTGAAACAACAGCGCCCGTTTTTGAATCAATTGTTGGATCAAAAACTTTGCTGTAAAAACAAATACTTTTGCTGTTGAATCAAAGACGGAGACGGTTGGTTTAACTACGGGTATTTTTTTCAGAGTATGTATGTCTATTCGTATTTCCACCAAAAAATCTAAACCTTTTTTAAGAATTAAAACAGCAGATTTAAAAGCTTACGAAATAGGGCCTGGAAATTATAAGCGTAGCAAATTTATATGGCGTAAGGCTTAAAATAAGGCTGATCTTCCTGTGTTGATGTCATCAGACCATAAGGAGAACTCTCTCTCTCTCTGAGAGCACACCTTATACCAAATGCTTATCCGCCATGCGGATAAGACCTAGGTAGGTATTAGAAAATTAGGAGCAGACAGAGTGAGTGCAAAACAGAAGCAGCGCCGCCAGCGTACTCCTCTTTTAGACCTGATTTATCAACAATAAGCAAAACTTTTTTGCAGGGTTTATAGTTTATAATTTTTATCCAGAAATATAATGTATTTATTCACATACATACATATATTTTTTTTCATGTATGTTTATATACATGTGTGTAATTATGAATCACAATAGACAATATCAAGCGTATGAATGTCCATGTGAAGATATGAACTCATCTGAAATTAATAACTTTTAAATTACAACAACACTAAAGCATGCTCGTGTGCTTGCGCTCGCTCAATGACCTATTTTTTTTAAGATTTAATTTGTGTATGTTTGTATTTGAAAATTTGATTTAAATCAATTTAATGAAGCTTTATTAACATTTTGATCGCAAAATTAGAAGAAGAATTTCTACTTGATTTGATTTCAAATGGGCAATAATATGCATTGGCCTGTATATGTATATACAATATGTATGTAGTTATCATCATACATATGTACATTTAACTACATATTTACACTCAGATATACCCTAAATCGCAGATAAAAGTAAAAAAAGCAAAAATGCAAAATAGTAATAACTATTACTATACCTACTTGTATGTTTAATTTTTTCGCAATTTATTTCCAATATGTGTGCTTTATTGACATTTTTTTCTCACATGCCATGACAAAACAAAAAATGTGTAAACACTGTTATGCTTTTATATCCACTTTTTTGACTACAAACGGTCAATAATCATCGTATATATGGAAAAAAATGCATACATACATACATAACGCACTGTAAATTTTAATTACAGCCGTTGGCATATAAACCGGAGATGTAGAATAATTATTATTTCATTTTGAAATTATAAAAAAGTCTTACAAATTTTCTTCAGGATCATAAAAGTCTTTTGATAATATTTGTTTCCTCATGAAAATGATAAAAATCTTATATAATTATTATTCAGAAACTTATATTTTAAAAATATTTCCATAATAGTTATTTCAAATATATATTTTTTAGGTCTTCAAAGACTTTTATATTGAGACAAATTTGAAAAAAGTCTTTGCGTAATTATTATCAGTAACAAATTGTTTTTTATATCTTCAAAGACTTTTTCATTGAGACAAAGTTCAAAAAAGTCTCACAAAATTTTCAATAACTTTCATATAAGTATAAAATAAAAATAACTTTCATATAAGTACATCAAAATTCAAGCAAATTTCCAATTTGAAATTGTATGAAAGATTTTTATCGAAGATATAAAAAATAAATTTGTTACTCAAAATAATTACTTAAAGATATTTTTGAAATTCGTCTCAATGAAAAAGTCTTTGAAGACTTAAAAAACAATTTGTTACGGATAATAATTACACAAAGACTTTTTTCAAATTTGTCTCAATATAAAAGTATTTGAAGATATAAAACAAAATTTCTCATTTATAATAATTACAAAGAGACTTAAAAAAAATATCTCAGAAATAACTATTATGGAAAGACTTTTAAAATATGTTTCTTTCAATAATAATTATTTTTTGATTTTTATTTTTTCTCTTATAATAATTACAAATATAATTAATATATATAATTATATTATAAACAGAAAGTAATTATTTACATTAATGTAGCCTTATGCGGTAACCATAAATTTTATGTAAATTCAATTGTTACTGTTGCAATACTTATATATGTGTGCGTGTTCTTATGTGTGTTTTATTATAGCCGTATTCGATTGGGCAAGAGTTAGAGACTTGCGAAAAAAAAACAACCACTGGTATTTATAAAAGTGTTTTTAAACAAGTGAAAATTAAACGACCATTCGTTGTAAAGGAATTGGAAACAAGTTGTGTTTATTTGATGAAATTTCTTCAACTTTTTATCGAGAGATGTCTCCCCTATTTTCGAACACCGTTCGTTAAAGTATGTACAAAGAATTGTACAATATACGTTCTTTGGTACGGAATTGGAAAACATTTTCTAATGAACGGTATTGCGTTGAATTCGAAGATAGGGGAGACACCTATTGACAAAAATTTTAAACCATTTCACTTATTGACACTAGAAAAAATTGGCATAATCAGTAAAGATCAGTTTAATGAGTAGCTGGCATACTCTCTAAAGGTCTCTTAAAGTCTAACATTTTGTATGGAAACTGTCAGCCAAGAGAGCAGAATCGAGTGTAAGCGAGCAGAGAAATGCCCCATAAAACACTCCTTATATTAAATAAGTCCTTATATGCGCGAATGAAATGAGTACTTGTGACTGTGTACATTAGATACATTTTTATAGGCTTCAAAATCAATAACGGCTTATGCCTATAATGCCAAAATTATTTTTAGCAAAGAAAAAATTAGGGTTGCCACTTTCTTACAAAAATTAAATTTATGAAATTAATACAACAAAAATATTTGAGAAATTAATACAACAAAAATATTATAGCATATCGCGTATTTCTTCGAAGTAATGTAGTATTTTTCATTGCAAACCCAAATTTTTATGGTTGCCACATTTTTTAAATTTTTTAGCTTAAAAAAAGTTGTAACAACTAATTGAATATTACAATATGGGCATCAAACTGACGGTGTTTAAAAAGGTAGATCGCTGAAAATATTTTTGTTAACGTTTCAATATTTGGATTAAGTAAATTAAAAAATCTAAGTATTATAGCACATACACTCAAAAAAAAATTACTCAGATTATGGAAAAGTGGGAATGATTCGGCGCTAAAGACAATTTTCATTGTTTTGATGTACAATTTTCTATAAAACGAGGTTGTTATTCCTTGATTTGAAGAAAATTGTACAACATTACAATGAAAATTGTCTTTAGCGCCGAATCATTCCCACTTTTCCATAATCTGAGTATTTTTTTTTTTTGAGTGTAGTGTATGTTTTCGAAAAAAATAGGAACTCTCATTGCAAAAAAAATTGTTTAGTGTTGCCACCTTTAAACAAAAATTAAATTAAATATTACAATATGGGCATCAAGTTTGCGCTGTTTAAAAAAGCTGATCACTGAAAATATTTTCTTTAGCGTTGCCACATTTAAAAAAAATTTATATTAAGTAAATTATTAAAATAATAATATTACAGCACGTCCAGTATTTTTTTCAAATAAATGTAGGATTTTTCATTGCAAAACAAATTTTTTTTCAGGGTTGCCACGTTTTTTAATTTTGTTAGCTCAATAAGATTTGTAAAAAACAATTAAATACTTATTACAATATGGGCGTCAAAGTGAAGGTGTTTCAAAAAGCTGATCGCTGAAAATATTTTTGTTGGCGTTGCCACATTTTAAAAAATTTGTATTTTTTAGAAAAAATTTCATTTTAAAAAATATAAGTATTATAGCACATAGTGTATATTTTCGAAAAAAATAGGAACTCGTAATGCAAAAAAAAAGTTGTTTAGGGTTGCCACCTTTTAAAAAATTTAAATTAAATATTACAATATAGGCATAAAAGTCAAGGCGTTTAAAAGGGGTGATCGCTCAAAATATCTTTGTTGGCGTTGCCAACTGTTTAAAAAATGTATATGAAGTAAATTATTAAAATAACAAGTAAGGAAGCCTAAGTTCGAGTGGAATCGAACATTAGATACTCAGCTGTATGCTTTCATTGTTTGTTTTCGTTTGAAGGAAACACGGTATATAAAGAGAGTGCTGTATAAAGTGGGCGTAGCCACGCCCATTTTCAACATTTTTATCAGTTATTCAACTAAGCATATGAATATTATTCTTTGTGCAAAATTTCATTCCTTTATGACTTCTAGTTACAAAGATGTCACATTACAAATTCCCAAAGGGTAATCCAGAAATATCTTTGTTAAAAAGTAGGCGTGGTCATAAACCGATTTCAATACATTTTTGCGTGTCTATTAAAACAGGTTATAAAAGTGTATAAACCAAGTTTCGTCATAATATCTCAATTATTTGTCGAGTTATGGGCTCAGAAATCTCGTATATCCCTTTATCTAAAAAGAGGCGGTGCGACGCCCATTTTCCAAAATTTTTCTATTTTTTGTTTCCGGTCTATTGTGGAACTCATGCCACAAAATTTCAATGAATTATCTTTATATTTGACAAAGATATCGCTTAAAAAGTTTTTATTAGGCCACTTTATAATACCCATATATAAAAGTGGGCGTGGTCGTCAACCGATTTCGCTAAAATTTTGAACATGTATTACCACAAGTAATAGAAGTGTACACACCAAGTTTCGTCATAATATCTCACTTATTTGTCGAGTTATGGGCTCAGAAATCTCGTATATTCCTGCTTCTAAAAAGAGGCGGTGCCACGCCCATTTTCCAAAATTTTTGTGTTTTTAGTTTTATGTCCGCAGTTGGACTCCTGCCATAAAATTTCAATGATATATCTCTATATTTGACAGAGATATAGCTTAAAATGTTTTTATTGGGCCACTTTATTATACCCATATAAAAAAGTGGGCGTGGTCGTCAACCGATTTTGGCAATTTTTAGTCCAAATATTTGCCTAAGTAAGTATATCACGCGTACCAAATTTCATCGATATATCTTCAATGGTTTCTGAGTTATGACTCGTAAAACTTTCAATGTTTGCCCCTTAATAAGTGGGCGTGGCACCGCCCATTTTCCAAAATTTTTATGTTTTTTGTTTTGTGTCCATAGTTGGACTGCTGCCATAAAATTTCAATGATATATCTTTATATTTGACAGAGATATCGCTTAAAATGTTTTTATTAGGTCACTTTATAATACACATATATAAAAGTGGGCGTGGCCGTGAACCGATTTTAACAATTTTTCATCAAAATGTTTGCCTAAGTAAGTAAATCACGCATACCAAATTTCATCGATATATCTTCAATGGTTTCTGAGTTATGACATATAAAACTTTCAATGTTTGACCCTTAATAAGTGGGCGTGGCACCGCCCATTTTCCAAAATTTCATCAGATTTCTTCATAGGGGCCTGAGCTCAACACGTGGGTAAAATTTCATCGCTCCAGCTCTATTAGTGACTGAGATACCAAATTTCCAATTTTTTCTATATAGGAAAAGTGGGCGTGGTCATGGTCCGATTTCGCCCATTTTCAATACCAACCGTCCCAGTCTCGATACCAACTTGCATTCCAAATTTCATCAAAATATCTCAATTTTTGCGCGAGTTATCGTGCGTACGGACGGACGGACGGACGGACGGACGGACGGACGGACGGACATGGCTCAATCGATTTCTCTTTTCACCCTGATCATTTTGATATATATAAGTCTATATCTATCTCGATTATTTCATTCTGTTACAATCCACCGTTATGAAATCAAAACTATAATACTCTGTGTACTAGTACAGCTGAGTATAAAAATATTATAGCATATCGAGTGTTTTGTTCAAAGAAATGTAGGATTTTTATTTGCAAAACAATTTGATTTTGGGTTGCCACATTTTTTAATTTTGTTAGCGCAATAAAATTTGTAAAAACAATCAAATATCTACTTATTACAATATGGGCGTCAAAGTGAAGGTGTGTTAAAAAGCTGATCGCTGAAAATATTTTTGTTACCATTGCCAGATTTTAAAAAAATTTGTATTTTTCGAAAAAATGTAGGAACTCTCATTGCAAAAGAAAAAAAATGTTTGCTATTCTACATACATATGTATGTAGCATTGAGTGTTTCTATGAAATTCGTTTAACCAACGCACATGTATACTGAGTTTAAAACACAATGCCGTGTCAACATACCCATTGACAATACTTAAATACAAAATTTTCCATTACATTAGCAGACATCACATTGTCTATTACTTAACAATAGAATTCAGAAATTTCTACAGATTTTCTGTGTCTAATTTGTTTTTGTTTACCTGGCACGTGTGGAAAGAACAGGCGCCACGACCGGATGGGCCGGTCAGTCAAGCAATACATTTAACTGAAAGCAGTGACACTGGTATTATTTTCTTCAAACTTAAAGAATATAAGTACATACATATGTGCCTACTAGAATATAAATATATACATATGGCCGCTGTGGTGTAGTGGGTAGAGTGCTCGCCTGCTATGCCAGAGGTCTCGGGTTCAAACCCCAGTCCGAGCAAACACCAAAAAATTTTTCTAATTAGTAAAAATCCAATTATTGGGTTTTTTAAGAGCAGCGTTCACCTCTCGGCAGTGGGCGGCATACCCTCCGAGAGTATTTCTGCCATGAAAAATCTTCTCACAAAAAATGCATTCGCCGTTCGGAGCCGGCATAAAACTCTAGGTCCACCCAATTAGTAGGAAAAACAAAAAAAAGGAGCACACCTCGAATTGGGAGAGAAGCTCGGCCATAAAACTCGTCAGAGTTATAATAGCGCCATGTATTATATTATTATTATATACATACATACATATATTTACATGTATGTACATATATAAAATCACAAAACACTAAAATTAGAAAAAGAACATTCAATTTATAACGTCGTAAGAGCAGAGAATGTGTTCAAGTGAAATTTATCACATTAAAAAACCACAAACCCCCACGTAAATGTATGTATGTAGGTGTGCCATCCGCAACTCGACAAAATGTCTAAAAACAAGTAAGGAAGCCTAAGTTCGAGTGGAATCGAACATTAGATACTCAGCTGTATGCTTTCATTGTTTGTTTGCGTTTGATGGAAACACGGATTATTTTATATAAAGCGAGTGCCGCATAAAGGGGGCGTAGCCACGCCCATTTTCAACATTTTTATCAGTCATCCAACTAAGCATATGAATATTATTATTTGTGCAAAATTTCATTCCTTTATGACTTCTCCTTACAGAGATGTCACGTTACAAATTCCCAAAGGGTGTTCCAGAAATATCTTTCTTAAAAAGTAGGCGTGGTCATAAACCGATTTCAATAAATTTTTGCGTGTCTATTAACACAAGTTATAAAAGTGTATAAACCAAGTTTCGTTATAATATCTCAATTATTTGTCGAGTTAAAGGCTAAGAAATCTCATATATTCCTGTTTCTAAAAAGAGGCGGTGCTACGCCCATTTTCCAAAATTTTTGTGTTTTTCGTTTTATGTCCGCAGTTGGACTCCTGCTATAAAATTTCAATGATATATCTTTATATTTGACAGAGATATCGCTTAAAATGTTTTTATTAGGCCATTTTATAATACACATATATAAAAGTGGGCGTGGTCGTCAACCGATTTAGGAAATTTTTCGTCCAAACATTTGCCTAAGTAAGTATATCACACGTACCGAATTTCATCGATATATCTTTAACGGTTTCTGAGTTATGACATATAAAACTTTCAAGGTTTGACCTTTAATAAGTGGGCGTGGCACCGCCCATTTTCCAAAATTTCATAAAGCTTCTTCCTAGGGGCCTGAGCTCAACACGTGGGTATAATTTCATTGTTCTAGCTATATTAGTGACTGAGATACCAAATTTCCGATTTTTTCTATATAGGAAAAGTGGGCGTGGTCATGGTCCGATTTCGCCCATTTTCAATACCAACCGTCCCAGTCTCGATACCAACATCCATTTCAAATTTCATCGAAATATCTAAATTTTTGCACGAGTTAGAGTGTTTACAGACGGACGGACGGACGGACAGACGGACGGACGGACGGACGGACGGACAGACGGACGGACAGACGGACGGACGGACGGACGGACGGACAGACGGACGGACGGACGGACGGACATGGCTCAATCGATTTCTCTTTTCACCCTAATCATTTTGATATATATGTCTATATCTATCTCGATTATTTCATTCTGTTACAATCTACCGTTATGTGATTAAAACTATAATACTCTGTGTACTAGTACAGCTGAGTATAAAAATGCATGCTAAAACCTGGAATATGCATTTTATTGGCTCTAATAAAAAAAGAAAACCCTCTGCAAAGCAATAAGAAATGTTTATATGAAAATATGCACACACACACACATACCAGCACACATACATTGCACGCATTGCAATGAAATGCAAACAACGTTTGGCATAAAACGTAACGTAAAAGATAAATTAACCGCATGCCAATGAAAATAAGTCAAAAGGATTGCCGGGTCGACGGGTTGCCGGCATGATGATGACGCCTAAGCCAACCACAAATGGGCCGTCGCCACCGCAACGTTGATTGTGCAACGATGAGAGCGAATTGAACACGAATGTCGGCGATGAATGAGTGACTCACTGAATGAATGAAGGAATGCTTTAGAGGCGAATGAATGATGCGAAAAAATACCATACGCGTTACTACGTTACTGTGGGGGTAGTTGGAATGTGCGGAATATTAGTTGGTATGTAGGGAAAAAATTTTGTATGTACTAGTGGTAAATTTTATGTAGAAATGCATTGAATGTGGGTATTGTGAAGTAAGCGTAGATATGTTTGATAACATTGTTTACAGTTTGAGAGGTTATAGAAAGGTATTTAACGTAAATATTTCAATGCAACAACATTTAAAATAAAACATTTTGATAAAACATTTTGGAAATGAGCCTTCTTAATAGAAAGGAACTCGTTCTGAATTGATTCCGTTTCTAAGTTTTTTTTTGTTTTTGTCTGGAAATCCGACACACATGATACAACTAGCACTACAACTAGTACATGTGTTGTATGTGGTGATAGTTACTCTACAAAAAGTGGCCTAAGTTACTTGATCAGACAGGAAGAGAGTTTTATGAGCAAGCATGGGCATAGGAAGCACAATATGCTGCGAGCCTAAAAAATTGTGTACTTACACCAGACCCCGGCAATTTGACTCATGTGAGTAAATGAGAAACATCTCTGAGCTCTGCGATCAACCACACGATCTCTCTCATAATTTTGCCGGGCTCTGACTTATAGCTCCGCCACAATGAAATTTTGACGGAGCAGCATGCATTGACAGCTGAGTGGAATGTATGTATTTGCATGGAGATCGACACATCCGGCAGCACTAGCGCCATCTACCATAAAAAAGTTCCCAACTTTCAACTTTTGCTGCATGTAAGGCATAAGAAGAAGCATTTGACATTTGTTCGGGGCAATGGAGCGGAGCGCAGCTAAGAGCAAAGGAGCTAAAATCATTGGAAAGAGCGGAGCTGGAGCTAAAAATACAAACATACATATTTGTAGATATCAGAACTGGGAAAAATTTATTCGAATAACGAATAATAGATGAATCTATTTTTTTATCTTTATTTGAATAATAAATAATTTCGTTTACTCCAAAAAAAAAATTATTCGAATAATAGATATTTTTTATTTACATACACCTTTGTGATAAAACCGACACCATGTACACATGTATGTACATATCTATATGTTCTTCAAATGCTGTTTTTTTTTCTACCCTGAATATTTATTTATTATTTGAAACTAGAGGTTACCCGCGGGTTTCACACCACGTGCTTTCAAAAATATTAGCATATTGAGTTAGTCCAAAAAAGTTATATAGAAAAATATCATTCTTGACGTCAAAGATAGTTTTCTTATTTTTTTTTGTCCGTTGAGTACGTAATTATCTCATATGCCCAACACCAATTTTCAGTACCCTACTATAAATATTTCAAGAGATTTTCGCTGTAAAAATTTCAGTCTGTATGGGAGGTGCCCATCCCTGCTTTACCAAGACCTAGCGTTTTTACCCGTTTAATACACAGTTATCTCACATGACCTCACACCAGTTTTCAGAACCCTACTACAAATATTTCCAGAGATATTCGCTGTGAAAATTTCAGTTTATATGCGAGGTGCCCATCCCTGCTTTACCAAGACCTAGTGTTTTCCCCGTTTAATATATAGTTATCTCACATGCCCTCACACCATTCTTCAGTACCCTACTACAAATATTTCCAGAGATATTCGCTGTGAAAGTTTCAGTTTGTATGGGAGGTGCCCATCCCTGCTTTACCAAGACCTAGCGTTTTTACCCGTTTAATACATAGTTATCTCACATGCCCTCACACCAGTTTTCAGTACCCTACTACAAATATTTCCAGATATATTCGCTGTGAAAGTTTCAGTTTGTATGGGAGGTGCCCATCCCTGCTTTACCAAGACCTAGCGTTTTTACCCGTTTAATACATAGTTATCTCACATGCCCTCACACCAATTTTCAGTACCCTACTACAAATATTTCCAGAGATATTCGATGTGAAAATTTCAGTTTGTATGGGAGGTGCCCATCCATGCTTTACCAAGACCTAGTGTTTTTCCCGTTTAATATATAGTTATCTCATATGCCCTCACACCAGTTTCCAGTACCCTACTACAAATATTTCCAGAGATATTCGCTGTGAAAGTTTCAGTTTGTATGGGAGGTGCCCATCCCTGCTTTACCAAGACCTAGCGTTTTTACCCGTTTAATACATAGTTATCTCACATGCCCTCACACCAATTTTCAGTACCCTACTACAAATATTTCCAGAGATATTCGATGTGAAAATTTCAGTTTGTATGGGAGGTACCCATCCCTGCTTTACCAAGACCTAGCAGTTTTACCCGTTTAATACATAGTTATCTCACATGCCCTCACACCAGTTTTCAGTACCCTACTACAAATATATCCAGAGATATTCGCTGTGAAAGTTTCAGTTTGTATGGGAGGTGCCCATCCCTGCTTTACCAAGACCTAGTGTTTTCCCGTTTAATAGATAGTTATCTCATATGCCCTCACACCAGTTTTCAGTACCCTACTACAAATATTTCCAGAGATATTCGATGTGAAAATTTCAGTTTATATGGGAGGAGAGTGCCCATCCCTGCTTTACCAAGACCTAAATTGTTTATCCGTTGAGTATATATTTTTGTATTATTCCTTCACAAAAATTTTCATTATTCTAGTACAAATATTTCAAGAGATATTACGAAAAAAAGGAAAATTTTGTATGGGAGGTGCCCATTCCTGACTTTTAATCAGATTAAAAATATGCCTATATCAATTACCGGGTGAAAATACCTAGGTGTGCAAAGTTTCGTGAGGATCCGTTCAGCGGTTTTCTCGTCAATTGAGTTTAAACACAATTTCCATTTCACATTTATAATATAAGATAGCAAATAAAGTTCCGAATAATTTATTCGTAACTAATTTATTTAAATAAAAATTTTAAAAATAAATTTTTATTCGAATAATTATCTAAATAAAAATTTATTCGAATAATTCCTAAGTCTGGTAGACATGCATCACTATTAATTTTTGTTTGTGTTATTTATTTAGTTTCAATAAGTTTTTTTCTTATAACCGATTTAGCACATTGTAAGAGGAAGACAAATTTCATATGGACTCGTCATGTATTGATACATCTCGTAAGATGACAGCGAATAGTTTTTTATTATCGCATTTATTTTAAAAATCATCGCCAACCAGTCGAAATACGACCAACCATATTTTTGAATTTCCATTACAACATGAAAATTTTACTTTATATGTATCACATCCACATTTTCTCTACTAACAGTTTTTATACATTTAGTAAAAACTTACATTCTTACCAGTTTGGTAAGAAATTCCCGCAAACAGCATCCCTGATCACCGCAAAAAAGAAAAATTGGGAGCTAAGAGCGGAGTCAACAAAAAAAATTTTGTGAGCGGAACTAACAAAAAAAAAAAAAACTCTCGCTCCGATGCCCTGATAGCAAAGAAACGCAAGATGATTGTGGCGATGCACCTACATGCAGCAAAATGCAACTACATCCAGCAGTTGATTGTGACGTGGCTATTACTCTCACACATCGGAAGTACTACACACAAATAAAGAGCGTAAAACGCGTGCTTAGAGCCCCGTCACAATCAACTGCTGGATGTAGTTGCATTTTGCTGCATGTAGGTGCATCGCCACAATCATCTTGCGTTTCTTTGCTATCAGGGCATCGGAGCGAAAGTTTTTTTTTTGTTAGTTCCGCTCACAAAAATTTTTTTGTTGGCTCCGCTCTTAGCTCCCAATTTTTATTTTTGCGGTGATCAGGGATGTTGTTTGTGGGAATTTCTTACCAAACTGGTATAGGAAGTAAGTTTATACTAAATGTATAAAAACTGTTAGTAGAGAAAATGTGGATGTGATACATATGTATAAAGTGAAATTTTCATGTTGTAATGGAAATTCAAAAATATATATAGTATTTCGACCGGTGGGTGATGATTTTTAAAATAAATGCGATAATAAAAAACTATTCGCTGTCATCTTACGAGATGTATCAATACATGACGAGTCCATATGAAATTTTTCCTCCACTTACAATGTGCTAAATCAGTTAAAAGAAAAAAACTTATTAAAATTAAATAAATAACACAAACAAAAATTAATAGGGATGCATGTCTACCAGACTTAGGCATTATTCGAATAAATTTTTACTTAAATAATTATTCGAATAAAAATATATTTAAAAAATTTTTATTTAGATAAATTAGTTACCAATAAATTATTCGGAACTATATTTACTATTTAAAATAATGGGTTATATTAATAAAAGCTAAGCATTTGCTTTTGCTTCAGATTTCAGAGCTTTTACTCACATTTTGAAATTTGGTTCATACAAATTAATGTCAAATTTCCGAAATCTTGAGTAAAAGCATTTGCTATATTTTTGTTAATACGAACCAAGAAATAAAAATTATCGGTAGAAAAAAGAGCATTTGAGGAACATATAGATACACATATATGTACATGGTTTCGATTTTATCACAAAAATGTATGTAAATAAAAAGTATTTATTATTCGAATAATTATTTTTGCAGTAAGCGAAATTATTTATTATTCAAATAAAGATAAAAAAAAAATTATTCATCTACTTATTATTCGTTATTCGAAAAAATTTTGCTCAACTCTGATACATATCCACAAATATGTAAGTAATTTTAGCTCCAACTCCGCTATTTTCAATGATTTTAGCTCCTTGCTCTTCGCAGCGCTGCGCTCCATTGCCCCGAACAAATGTCAAATGCTTCTTCTTATGCCTTACATGCAGCAAAAGTTGAAATTTGGGAACTTTTTTATGGTAGATGGCGCTAGTGCTGCTGGATGTGTCGAACTCCATGCAAATACATACATTCCACTCAGCTGTCAATGCATGCTGCTCCGTCAAAATTTCATTGTGACGGGGCTATTACGGTGATAGTAGGCGATCATCGCTTAGAAAAAATTGTCAGTGTGCTTTCAACTGCCAAGAGAGTAAGTGGTTGGCCTAATGAAAAGGTAATAAAACTCTGCTTAAGCAAAAAGCACTTATTATAAGGAGTTATTGGTTGTATTTCACATAACGAAAAAGCCTTAGCAATAGGGTATGCTTTCAAAGAGAGATAGAATTACTTATGGCCTAGGATGACATCAACACAGGGAAATAAGCCTTATTATAAGGCTTTGTTCGTACAAATGACGTTGCTTAGAAATTTCACGCATTGTTTTATCAGCCTTATTCTTCATCTGAAATAAGATTCATACATATAATATGTGCTTACATTTTTTGGAGGGTTTATAACATTATCTGCGCATATACATATATACACAGTTCCGGCGATATAGGGACTTGCAGATTAAAAGCATGGAGCTGTAGGAGAATTTTATGATTGTCTTTCCATAATAACATGAGAAAAGAAAGCTTGATAAACGTTCATTTACGCTATGAATTATTCATATTGGATATCGAAGCTCATTTTCTAGAATGTTCTTGCCACAATGTTCATTGTGTATCTCTACACAGCTATTCACTTAATTTTAAAACCGGAAAATCGTTGAGCGCTCTATAAATAGCAGAGCAACGTGCGTGAGCTCATTTTTTTTTTTATTTCGCCATTTACTTTCTATGAAAAAAAACGTTTTATTTTTGGGTTTGACGCGCGCATTCTTCTGCTGCTTCGACGTTGAGTTTAATTTGTGTGCAAATTTATGATGCATTACATTTGCAACTAACGAAACATTTTATTGCACATCATCAATCAGTTTGTCACTGTTGTCGTGCTCTGTATATACCTACACTTTTTTATTTTGCAGTTTGGTGGTTTTTTATTTTTACTACTTTTTTTATACTCAGCTGTACTAGTACACAGAGTATTATAATTTTGATTTCATAACGGTGGATTGTAACATAATGAAATAATCGAGATAGATATGGACTTATATATATCAAAATGATCAGGGTGAAAAGAGAAATCGATTGAGCCATGTCCGTCCGTCCGTCCGTCCGTCCGTACGCAGGATAACTCGCGTAAAAATTGAGATATTTTGATGAAATTTGAAATGCAAGTTGGTATCGAGACTGGGACGGTTGGTATTGAAAATGGGCGAAATCGGACCATGACCACGCCCACTTTTCCTATATAGAAAAAATCGGAAATTTGGTATCTCAGCCACTAATATAGCTAGAGTGATAAAATTTTACCCACGTATTGAGCTCAGGCCCTTATGAAGAAATTTGATGAAGTTTTGGAAAATGGGCGGTGCCACGCCCACTTATTAAGGGTCAAACATTGAAAGTTTTATATGTCATAACTCAGAAACCGTTGAAGATATATCGATGAAATTTGGTGTGCGTAATTTGCTTACCTATACAAATGTTTTGGCGAAAAATTATCAAAATCGGTTTGACGGCCACGCCCACTTTTATATATGGGAACTATAAAGGGGCCTAATAAAAACATTTTAAGCGATATCTCTGTCAAATATAAAGATCTATCACTGAAATTTTTGGCAGGAGTCCAACTACGGACATAAAACAAAAAGTACAAAAATTTTGGAAAATGGGCGGTGCCACGCCCACTTATTAAGGGGCGAACATTGAAAGTTTTATATGTCATAACTCAGAAACCGTTGAAGATATATCGATGAAATTCGATACGCGTAATTTGCTTACTTAGCCAAATGTTTTGGCGAAAAATTATCAAAATCGGTTGACGGCCACGCCCACTTTTATATATGGGAAATATAAAGGGGCCTAATAAAAACATTTTAAGCGATATCTCTGTCAAATATAAAGATCTATCACTGAAATTTTGTGACATGAGTTCTGCAATAGACCGGAAACAAAAAATAAAAAAGTTTGGAAAATGGGCGTGGCACCGCCTCTTTTTATACAAAGGAATCTACGAGCCTATTACTCGACGAATAACTGAGATATTATGACGAAACTTGGTTTATACACTTTTATAACATGTGTTAATAGACACGCAAAAATGTATTGAAATCGGTTTATGACCACGCCTACTTTTTAACAAAGATATTTCTGGAACACCCTTTTGGAATTTGTAACGTGAAGTCTTTGTAACTAAAAGTCATAGAGGGATGCAATTTTGCACTAACAATAATATTTATATGCTTATTTGGATGATTGATACAAATTTTGAAAATGGGCGTGGCTGCGCCCTGTTTATGCAGCACTCGTGTCATATAAAATACACCCTATATCGAACAAACGCAAACAAACAATGAAAGCATACAGCTGAGTATCCAATGTTCGATTCCACTCGAACTTAGGCTTCCTTACTTGTTTAGTACTATGTAAGACAATTTGCCGCAACGAAAGTTAAGCGTAAAAAGTTTAATGGGCATCATTTGTCTAGCGTCGGAGAGAATTAAAGTTCATTGACACAAGTTCCTTGTTTTTTCTATTTTTTTTTTTTAATTTTGCTTAGTTAGTAGTTTTTTTTAAGAATGAAAATGTTGCTTTAAAGTTTTTGATTGATTTCAATCAACATAAGTGCGCAAGAATGTGGCAGAAGTGCGCCGTGGAGGAAATTAAATTGTAAGGTCTTTAACGTACCTTATAAAAATATTTAGTTTGAGGAAACCCTTAGTGAAATTTGATGGAACATAATTTTCTGGAACATTTTAACCCTTCAGCGACCTTCAAAACACTGTTTTTTTTCAGACTATCTAAAAAGTGGGTCAAAACGACCTATTCGTGGGGGTTTTAGAGGGTTAAAGTGTTGTAGGAAATTCAAGCTCTTGGAATTTTACTATATGTTTCCCAACAATTTATTTCTATACGTTAAGTATTTTAACCCTTTTTTTGCATTTATTTTAAAAATCACTCAGACGAAATTTCGCAAATTAAAAATGACAAAAACAATTTTACCAAATGAAAATGTTCATAAAACGGTTTGGAAATTTTACAATATGGGTCTAGTGGTCTTTCGTTCTATGTGGAATTTATCGCGCCGCCCAAAGTGCTATTGCACTGTGTTACTAATCAGCGCTTGAATCCTTCAATTCTATGCTTTTAGGTCCAACGCTCTCCCATCAAATCATGCTCCACAACAGCCCATGAATGCTTCTGAATCATACCAATATATCGTCGTTTGAATAATGAAACAAGGAACATATTATATGTATATACATTGTTCATATGTTTCATTAGACGATATGTTCGATTTTCATGGGTTACACCTAAAACCGCAGCCTCGAAATGCTTGAGCTTGAAAACCAAAAAAAAAAAAATTCTCAAGTCATCGCCCCTCGCACACATTCCAAATCGCATCGCTCTACGTTTTCATTGCAATTAATTGGTGTTGTCAAATGCTATTAGCTTCAATTAAGGCATACGGTGGCTGGTAAGCGGCCACAACTTACTCATTACCATTACCCTGAAGGGAACTCATTAACTAGTGAGCAAAATTTCTAGTTCCGAACTAGCGAAAAGGTGTCAAAAATTAACTAGCTCCATTGTAGTTAGATACTCATCAGTTCAGAAGGAGTGAATTGAGTGACCACTTTAAAACAACCACTTTGATTTGTATGAAATTTCGAAGTGACAAAAATTCTATGAAAATTTTTCGTTCGTTCAATTGCCGTCCGCTTTGTATATTTCTGCAATTCTCAGATGTTTATTGAAGCATTTTATAGAAAGAGTTTTCTAGTTGCATCTTAACATGTATGAAATGAAATGTTCCCCTAATTATGTATGCTTTTCCGATCCCTCAGGCTGTAGTACAGAGCGTAAAAGAGATTTAGCTCGCACAAGTAGTTGCGAAAAATGCACTGGAAGCGACCTAGTTCTGAACTAGAGATTTTCCCTACAGGGAATGTGCTATGTACATATTACTCTTATTTATATCTGTTATTAAGCAGCAGATAATATGAAACCCCATAAAAAAGGACAAAAACAATGAGAAACAAAGTAAGCAAGAGAATATTATCTACTTTCGCAAATTTCTTCAGCGGCATTTCGTGCAATTTGCACATAACGTGCCAACGAAATGGACGGCACAAAGGCAACATATTGCAGATCAACGAAAATTAATATGCATTAAGAAGTAATAGGGAGTACAGAAGTAAATACATACATACATGCACACGTGTATAGAAGCTTATGAAGTTGCGATGCAAAAAAAACAGAAAAACTCAAAGCTAAAGGGTAATAAATTAAAAATGATGTCGCCGCGCAAGAGCAGTAATGCCATAAGTAACAACAACGCAAATACGGCAATTTCGAGCTGCGTGGCATTTTTTGGTGTGAAGACACAACACACCAACAAGCAAGCCGCATAAGATGGACAAGCGAGGCAAGGGAATTATACAACGGTTGAGTTTTTTACGCACGTTAGTGGCATCTTCTTCAGTTTAAGTTTCAGTGTCACATGCGATGAATTTCAATTCCTTGGTCATCACATAAACTACTAGTATGCAAGCTAAGTGAGAGTTATGGAACAGTAGGTACCTACCAAAAAAGGAATGGGGAAGTTAAAACGAGAGGATCTTAAGAGCTCATAAATTCCAACTATCGATTGAAAAGGTAAAATTCTTGTGAAAGTTGAAATAGTCCAAGCGGTCGAGGATTCATGCGCGGTTGCAACTAGTTATAAAATGGATCAGTTTTTGTTATTTTATCCTCTTTCGATTTTCTGATATTGTCATATGAATACTTAAATACCAAAAATATTTGCTTCTTCATTCTCTTTCACTATACTCGAGCAAGATTAAGTCAATAAAATCATATTCACACATTGTACTCAGTGTCTAAAATTTCGCTAGAGGAAATATTTTGAAAAGTTGTCACGATAGCCCATTAGCGGGACATATGAGAGTGATAAAGGCTTTCGCTAAGGTGTCTTAAAAATTTTATTGGCCGCGGTTGAAATCAGATATCGCTCAATACGAGTTGTTCAAATTTATAAGACTTTTCAGCAGCTAAAGCCTGATAATAAAAAGCCAGCTGGCTGAATGTTAGAGAGGTCTAAGGTAGTCGAGACGTGGGAGATGATTTGTGTCGAGTTGGTTGGTAATTTGGTGAAGTCATCCTAGGTTGGGTTAGGTTAGTTTGGAACGGCTGCCTCCATAGCAATACAATTAGGCCAGTGTGGAGACTGATTGTGATACCATGAGAAAACAAATTTTTCCTTCTTTTTGAACTAGTTTGGAAAATTGATTAAATTCAGCAGGTCCTTTACATCGACGTCCGCAATCTTACTAAGGCTCTCCAAGTAATGATGACAAGAAAGCGCCGTCTGGCGCCGTTAAGAGCCGTTCAGTGGCAAATAAGGTGTTCAATCGCCTCTTTTTCCGCATCATCCTTGCAGCTTCTGCAGCATCTGTGAGTACCCACACCAGCTTCGAGATTTGCTCTCTCTTCAAGGTACATATTTGACGAGATGAGTTGTGTGTGCTAGTCTAAACAGGGTTAGACTGAAATGGCAGCCCTTGGTCGGGGAAGCCCCGAGTTATTACGGTACGTAGAACCGGCTGTCGTGGGAGACGACGAGATCGTTTGGCCAGGTTTTGCCTTGATGTTGGGCATAGTGTGTTCTTTTGCCTTCTATCACATAATAATATAATAATATATACTCTAATACTCTTTCCATTGTGGATTATATTTCGAAGTTTGTGTGTTTGTAAATTTCTTCAGGACAAAGTTTTTCTCTTAATTGGCGTCCCTTCTTCCGTTGTGTGTGATAATGGAGCCGAGTTTAGGAGTCGTGAGCTTCAGGTTATCTGCGGTGTCTACGGCATCCAGTTGCGATACACTGCGCAGGCTAATCCAGTGAAACGTATCAATCAGATAATCAAGCCTATGCTTAGGGCGTATCAGAGAACCAGAGGTCGTGCGATCAACTGGATTCCTGATCACTGATTTCAGTTGTCTTTATGAAGCGTTTATGGGTTACTTCTTGATGTTTTGGGATGCGCAAATGTTCGTTTAACTGACTCCAATATAATCTAGTTTAACCCGGATTTTCCCAGAACTTTTTTTGTTTCAGATTTTCATAAAAGTATGTACACCAATAAATTTCGACCTCCTGAGCATGAAATTGAAGTCCGTTTTCCAATACCTTGTGGCACTTTTCCGGAAAATGTGAAAAACTAGCGTTACCATATGGTAGCCGTGGGTCGCCTAGGGTACAGGTTTTTTTTTAAAGGGTAAATGATGTTTGGAAACTTTTTTTTTTAGTTTCACAGGAAAAAACACATATCTAATTCACTTTATTGAGATTTAAGTAGGTTTAAGTAAAGTTATGCAAATAACATATTTTTATACTCAGCTGTACTAGTACACAGAGTATTATAATTTTGATTTCCTAACGGTGGATTGTAACAGAACGAAATAATCGAGATAGATATAGACTTATATATATCAAAATGATCAGCGTGAAAAGAGAAATCGATTGAGCCATGTCCGTCCGTCCGTCCGTCCGTCCGTCTGTCCGTCTGTCCGTCTGTACGCACGATAACTCACGCAAAAATCGAAATATTTTGATGAAATTTGGAATGCAAGTTGGTATCAAGACGAGAACGTATGGTATTGAAAATGGGCGAAATCGGACCATGACCACGCCCACCTCCCCTATATAGTAAAAATCGGAAATTTGGTATCTCAGTCACTAATATAGCTGGAGCGATGAAATTTTACCCACGTGTTGAGCTCAGGCCCCTATGAAGAAATTTGATGAAATTTTGGAAAATGGGCGGTGCCACGCCCACTTACTAAGGGGCAAACATTGAAAGTTTTATGAGTCATAACTCAGAAACTATTGAAGATATATAGATGAAATTTGGTACGCATGATATATTTGCTTACGCAAATGTTTTGACGAAAAATTGCCAAAATCGGTTAACGACCACGCCCACTTTTATATATGGGTATTATAAAGTGACCTAATAAAAACATTTGAAGCGATATCTCTGTCAAATATAAAGATATGTCAATGAAATTTTATGGCAAGACTCCAACTAAGGACATAAAACAAAAAACACAAAAATTTTGGAAAATGGGCGTGGCACCGCCTCCTTTTAAAAGCAGGAATATACGAGATTTTGGAGCCCATATCTCGACAAATAATTGATATATTATGACGAAACTTGGTGTATACACTTTTATTACTTGTAGCAATATATGTTGAAAATTTTAGCGAAATCGGTTGACGACCACGCCCACTTTTATATATGGGTATTATAAAGTGGCCTAATAAAAACATTTTAAGCGATATCTTTGTCAAATATAAAGATAATTCATTGAAATTTTGTGGCATGAGTTCTACAATAGACTGGAAACAAAAAATAGAAAAATTTTGGAAAATGGGCGTGGATACGCCCACTTCATGCAGCACTCGCTTTATATAAAGTACACCGTGTTTCCATCAAAGGCAAACAAACAATAAGCATACAGCTGAGTATCTAATGTTCGATTCCACTCGAACTTAGGCTTCCTTACTTGTTTTTTTTTAAATACTTCCATATGTAGGGTTGGCCTATTCTGGCCAATAGCATATATTGCACTTTGTTAGCAAATGTGCTTGATAAATAATAACAATAATTAAAAAACTTCTCTAATTGAACATGACGTAGTATATTACGACAATCTTCGTATTCGCCAGTGGAAAAATTGGAAGAGGAAATGGTGAAATATTCTTCACCCATTCATCTTCTTGGACAAAATGGGGCAATGTCGAGCTACCAGCCATTACAACTTCTCAGTTGCCTTTTAGTTGGGCCGAGCAAACATTATCTGGTTTACCAACACATTCCTCTTCAGTATTATCTTCTCCAAAAATGTTGTAATATTGATGAGGCTCCATGTATGTACCTAAATGACAGTTGGTATGTCATTTAGTCCACCATCGTCGAATGCCTCATCTTGATCTTGAATGAAATCATGCATTTTTTGTAATGTTAAACCTCTAAAAGCAGAAAATTTATAAAATTCTAACAAATTAATAACATTACATTAGTTAAATTTACACAACGGCAGAGAAAATCACGCGAAGCCCAACAAAAAAAACCTGTACCCTGGACGACCCACGGCTACCATATGGTAACGCCTTTAGAAAAATGTAAAAAAATGTTGGAAAGAAGAATTTTTTCTTTAAAAACTAATTTACATTACATACATAATTTCATTAGCTTTCAAAAAGTGTAATTATATGAACAATTTATTCTAAAAGTTATAAAATATACTTATATTTACCGACATGCCATATCTGAAAACGGGAATTTTCAGTACTAATTTTTGTCACCTCATTTTCACACGCAATAGCTTCGACATTTGAGCACAGAATAACACGATCTTTACCTTTTTGCAAAGCCACATTAATTTTTCATTGAAAATTGGCATTTTCCTGGTATGTTTTCTTTTCCTTTTGTTTATTTTCTTGTAAATGTAAGGGGATGTTTAGCGTTACCATATGGTGCTCGTGGGTTGATTCGGGTTAAGACGATACGGGTTGCAATAGCCTAAATAACATTAACTTTTTTTTAATATATTTTTTATCAAAAAGTTTTCGGAAGCAAAATGAGTATATTAAAGGCATATGAATAGCTGAAAAAAGGACTACACCTTTTCCAGTTTATATTCAGGAAGTTGCAATTTACATTCAGAAAATTATAATTTATATTCAGAAAATTACAATTTATATTCAGAAAATTACAATTTATATTCAGAAAATTACAATTCATATTCAGAATTTCCATTTCATATTCAGAAACCTACAATTCATATTCAGAAAGTTGCAATTCATATTCAGAAAGTTCATTTTAAATTCAGAAAGTTACATTTCATATTCAGAAAATTACAATTCATATTCAGAAAGTTACATTTAATATTCAGAGAGTTGCAATTCATATTCAGAAAGTTACATTTTATAATCAGAAAGCTACAATTCATATTTAGAATTTCCATTTCATATTCAGAAACCTAAAATTCATATTCAGAAGGTTGCAATTCATATTCAGAAATTTCATTTCAAATTCAGAAAGTTACATTTCATATTCAGAAAATTACAATTCATATTCAGAAAATTACATTTAATATTCAGAAAGTTACATTTCATATTCAGAAAATTACAATTCATATTCAGAAAATTACATTTAATATTCAGAAAGTTACATTTCATATTCAGAAAATTTCACTTTACGCTTTTGAGTTTTCTTTTTTTCAAACATACATAGAAGCCATCGGTTCAAAAGGATTTTTTTTTAAATAAATTTTACTTTGTTTAATTTTACATGTGTGTGCGGTCATATACTTATACCTACTCATAATAAAAATGGAATTTAAGGATAACTGTTCCATATGCCTAATAACATAGTACTCCTTCACTTTTTTTTAAGAATTCGGTGGACCTACAGTTTTATGCCGACCCTGAACGACATCCACCGAGGAATGTAAATTTTGCATGAGAAGTTTTTTATAACAGAAATGCACTCGGATGGTTGCCGACCGAATGCGAGGGATTACGCTACATTAATTCCCCGATTTCAAATAAAACAAATTTTCGATGTTGTTCGGACTGGGTTTCTAACCCACGACCTTTTGAATGAAGGACGAACTCTACCCTTCAGAAAAAAGTTTTGAAAAAATAATGTAATTTTTTACCTGAAAAATTTACATAGAAACTCATGTTCCATGTTTCTGAATATGAATTGTAACTTTCTGAATATGAAATGTAACTTTCTGAATATAAATGTAATTTTCTGAATATGAATTGCAATTTTCTGAATATAAATTGTAAATTTCTGAATATGAAATGTAACTTTCTGAATTTGAAATGAAATTTCTGAATATGAATTGCAACTTTCTGAATATGAACTCTAAGTTTCTGAATGTAAAATGGAAATTCTGAATATGAATTGTAATCTTCTGAATATAAATTGCAACTTTCTGAATATAAACTGGAAAAGGTGTAGAGGGTTTTTCTTTAGGCATGAAATGAGTTTAACTAGTCTTTTCCTAGACTTATATAATATAATACAATGGCGCAATTATAACTCTGACGAGTTTTATGGCCGAGCTTCTCTCCCAATTCGAGGTGTGCTCCTTTTTGTTTTTCCTACTAATTGGGTGGACCTAGAGTTTTATGCCGGCTCCGAACGGCGAATGCATTTTTTGTGAGAAGCTTTTTCATGGCAGAAATACACTGGGGGGGTATGCCGCCCACTGCCAAGAGGTGACCGCTGCTCTTAAAAAACCCAATAATTGGATTTTTACTAATTATAAAAATTGTTTTTGGTGTTTGCTCGGACTGGGGTTTAAACCCGAGACCTCTGGCATAGCAGGCGAGCACTCTACCCACTGCACCACAGCGGCCACCTAGACTTACTTAGTTATTTAATTGGCACGTAACCGTCTAGAAAATTTTGACCGAGTTCATCATAGTACACCAGCTATTTCTGTTTCGTGCAGCTTGGCGCCATTTGGGAATACCTAGGGAGTCAGCATCACTGTCCACCTGATCTTCCCAACGCAGTGTACGTCTCCCCTTTATTCTGCGTTCAGCGGGTTTCGACAGAAATACTTTCTTTTCATAGAACAAACTCGAAAAACTAATCATATGAGAAGGACATAAAAATATCAGAAGCTCGTTTGAGTCGCATATTCCTTGGCATGTCATTCCTCATAAACAGATCGGTCACAATTTTGTCACTTTTTTTTTGTCACAATTTCGTCACACTTTTGTCACATTTTTGTCACACTTTTTGCAGGCTATGCATATATTATATTGTGCTTGTGTCTATGTTGGCTACTTTATTGCATTTTTGTTGTAGGTACTTTCGCTTACACTTATGTATATATTTGGTGTATTTTTCACTGCCATATGCCAAATTTAATAAAAAGAAATTGTGCAACTGCAATCAAACATACTGTCAGAGTCAGAGTAAATCAACAAAATTAAATCTGTGCGCTGTGCCATCGAGCGTCAGTAAAGGCGAGACACGTTTGCATAAATTGCATTAAAAATATGTGCGCAATTTTTTTTTCTTTTTTTTTTGGCAGCTGTCATTTATAAACTTGTATGTTTGTAATATTCTGCAAAAAATTACAAACCAATTAACAAAATTAATATGAAACCAATACTTTCCTATTTATAACTGAATTCTCGCTACTAATTCAATTAGAAAGTAGTTTAAATGTTTACTTTGCTTTTGCTAATTATAATGCTTAAACACTTACCCAACAAATTAAAAATTAACAATCATATCCTTTGTGCATTCAATTTAAATTTCCTTTCAATTTCCTAAGTCTCAATCAGCGCAATACAACGCCTTGGCACAACATTTTAAATCACTAAGTAGTTCCTCCTTCACCAATTGTTAGCTGCATAAACTAAGTAATACATATGTGCACTAGATATGTATGTAGGTATTAGCTCCGCATTCACTAATCACGTACTAAGCGAATTCGACTAATTGCCTTTACGTGACTGCACTGTTTATGCGCAATTGGCTGCTTTGTTCCGTCCGTCCGTCGACCAAAAGGCTTTGTGCCGCGTCTCACTAAGCTTCCAAACCAGCCGTTGCGCGTCTGGCTTCCTTATTTGCTTGCTAAGTAATTATCCATGCAAAGGCGATCAAGCAGCGTCGATGATTCGTAGAGGAGTTAATAATGTTTAAAGTTGCATTGCTTGTGTGTGTATTGCTTATTGGTGCCATAAGCAGCAAGTAGATATACAAATAGCGCATGATGAATATCACGAGCTGTTTGTAGCAGAACAAAAATTGGAATAGTTAAAGAATAGCAACACATAAGCAAAAGGAGGAAAGAGGAGATGAGAGATATTGAATAACTAATAGATACATATTTTAGCTAAATAATTGCATTGTTTACTGTTTTTTTTTTAATCACTTGATAAAGTGTTGATAGAAGTAGTTGCATCGAGTGTTTAAATCACATCCGCCATTGACCTGTGATATACTAAACTAACAAATTAGGAAAAACACTACAAAAAATAAAAATATGATGTTTATAACGTGTCTGCACGAGACCTAATTCACTTCTATTATCGTTATTCACTCTCTCAATAGTCATTGCCCCACGAATCACATGCAGAATCATGCTAAACTTCATACAAACTTTTGAGAGCCAATCTTTTCAATTGAAAGCAATTCGTTCTGAATTAGACCTTGAGTTACTGATACCGTCTTTAGTTTTTACCAAACATCTGTTGAAATTTGTTAGATGCAATATTGAACAAGGAAGATCAGGTGTTAGAACTTAGAATTTGAATAAAGATTGGCGGTATAGGCCAAGCATGACCAGCCAATGGCTCTTTTGGCTCATCGTAGCACACAACAACATAACTTTGGCTTAGTTTGGCTCATAAAAACAAATAAATCGATTTCAGCAGAATTGTTTGAACTATTTTTTGTCATTCCGGCAACGATGTTTTTTAAGACCCGTCTCCACATAACTTGATTCGCCAGCGAAACATCTAACGAAACATCTCGCTAAATAACCCGTCTCCACGTGGCGCTTTGTTTTGGTCTGTGTGAGATTTCCATAGATTTTCGATATAAAACGAAAACGAAACAAGTGTTTCAACCTTCATTCGCTCTCAGAAATTTGTATGGAAATTAACGATTTTCGGCACTTGTTTCGAGGTCGAACGAAGATTGAGGGAGCGAATGCAGAAAAAAGAGCGAAACACGTTATGTGGAGACACCGTATTAAATTAAAAAAAATGTTGTCCGATGGCTCCGTACCTCCGTGGCCACCTTTGGTGTATACATTTTTTCGTGTGGTTTGAAGAGCCTATTAGTTGCTGCGTAGACATGGCCTTAGTTTTTATATTTACATATTCCGTTCTGGCCGATGTTCTGCATTGTGTAGAGTGCTCGCGTGCTATACCAGAGGTCTCGGGTTCTAACCGCTGTCCGGACAAACACCAAAAAAATTTTTCTAATTAATTAAAATGGATTTTTAGAAATAGCGGTCACCTTTCGGCAGTGGGCGGCATACCCTCCGAGTGTATTTCTGCCATGAAAAAGCTTCGCACAAAAAATGCATTCACGGTTCGGAGTCGGGATAAAACTGTAGGCCCACCCAATGAGGAGGAAAAACCAAAGTTAAGGAGCACACTTCGAATTGGGAGAGAAGCTCGGCCATAAAACTCGTCAGGGTTATAATAACACCAGTTTATTATATGTATATATATATTATTATATTCCATGTGCAACTAAAATACTGCTATATTAATGATGAAATTAACAATTTAAGATTATTTTGCCAAAAATCAAGCCAATAGAAACTTTAATAAATACGTAAATATAGCTTGACCAAACTACTTTTTCCATAAAAGGTTTACTCTTACCGACACGTAAAAAATGCCAATTTAGCTGCATTTGACATTTGGCGTTATTGAAAAAAAAAATAAATATAATTATACTCCTATTAAAATACCTTCCACTTACTCCAATAAATGATGGGTCGGAAAAAATGCAAGTTAAAAAATACACATGTTTAAAAATGTATCTAATATATCAACAAGTTTTTGTTAAGTGCATAAAACAAACAAAATATTAAAAAGCCTAAACAAATAAATGCCATGCAGGCAAAAATATTTAAATGAATGCATATAAATTTCATGCAAAAAGTCAAGCATAAAAATTTCTATTTTTTCATTGTTATCAATTTGCATTAGCGTTGAAGTTTAACTGTCTGAAATATTATTATAGCTGTAGCAATTTAGTGCATATTGTATTTAATGACAAATTAAACACAAACACACTTAGATAAAATGAAAATTGTATGACTGCAGTGAATGTTCAACACAATAACTGTTTTGTTATCACTCTCATGAGACTACAAACATACATATATGTGTACATTCAATCATGTGATACAACTAATTAGAACCAATAGACCTAGAAATCTAAGCCAATTGGCCTCAAGATAAACACCATTTAGTGATTATGCTTTTAGTTATCAATGTAGCCACATATAGTCGGGGAGTCCGTGACAAAAAGATCAAAGAGTTTTCTCAAGGATTATACTCTCAGAATCGGTTGCAATTTAGTTATGGAATGTTACTCTAGGGTCTGCAGTTCCCATTCCGGGACACCTGGCGTAGGGAGGGGTTCAATGTTGCCAAATTTGGAACCTGCATCAAACTGTTTTCTCAAAGCTTAAAATTTGTGGACAGTCAGCGAATAAAACAAAAAATAATAATCCGACAGACAGTCAAATTGCGGGACACATAGCGTCAGCCCTATGCCAAACCTGTCGGAAATGAGATCTTAATCAAAGAGTTTTCTCAAGGCTGAAATTTTACAAAATAATCATAAGTAATTTAAAATTAATCAATTTCAATCAAACTGTCAATCGATAGAATCGCCGTCGTTGCAAATTCACAATCGAGTCATTGAGCCTCTCATTGACTACACAAACGAGGTGCTTTTGCGATTGTTTCGAGTCGGAGGTTGTTTCCATTATAATTAGTGACGGGCGGGTACGAGATGTTTTAGCAATTGCTTTGAAAGCGAGAAAAATCGTTGGCCGCGATGTCAAAGATGTTTTAGCGTTTGCTTCGATTGACGGATATACACGACTGAACTCGAATATGTACGAATGCGAAAATTAGCGAGAGCATGCGGGATATTAGAACATTCGATGTTTGAACTGTCTCAGTCGAATATAACAGCTCGCATTTGCTAATCACTATATGCTTTATTGTTTAGTCGTCGTTCGGAGTTGAACCCCAGTCTAGAAACCATTGTATGCACGATCTTTATCTAACAATTTCAAATAAGTATTTATATGCTGAGCACTAGCCTAAAGCTATAAATTCGTTGTTTCCTGCGATAGCAAACACTTACTTGTCTCTATTCTTCAGTGAATTCAATTTGGTAATTGTTTTGCAGGATATTTCTTCGTTCTTCTACAAAAAAAAATTTTAAATTATACTAGAGGATATGTCATAATCGAAAAACCATAATAACAAAAGCAAAGAAGCGCCAAAGCTAAATTAGTAATTGTGATAAATAAAGTAGATAAATAAGTCTGTCTATGGTAATAGTATTTATAATATAGCTATTTTGATGAAGATTGAGTAGAAAAAATGCGACAGTGATGCTAGATATTAAATACGATAAGCGAAGGCCATGTATCGTATTTGCATTAGCTGACGATAGTTATTAAGAGAGGATGTATGTAAGATGCGTGGTATGAGAGTCATTATGAGCATCAAATAAGTACAAAACCGGCGCACAATGGGAACGTTTCATATAAAAAACGGCCATAAATAGTAAAAATGGACCTAGAGTGCTCAAATTTTGAAAATAAGCTTTTTTTTATGAATATTAGTACATAGTGTAAAAATGAACTTAATCTGATGACAAATTCTCCCACCCCCCATATAACGGGTGCCGCGAAAAACCATTAAAATACATTTATTTTCGAAACTAATTAAGTTACAATGCTGAAATTCAGTACGCAAGCTTCTTTGATGAATATTAGTACATGGTGTAAAAATGAACTTAATCTGATCACAAATTCTCCCACCCTCCATATAACGGGTGTCTCGAAAAACCATTAAATTGCAATTATTTTGGAAACTAATTAAGTTACAATGCTGAAATTCAGTATGCAAGCTTTTTTGATGAATATTAGTACATGGTGTAAAAATTAACTTAATCTGATGACAAATTCTCCCACCCTCCATATAACGGGTGCCGCGAAAAACCATTAAAATGCATTTATTTTCGAAGCTAAGTTACAATGCTGAAATTCAGTATGCAAGCTTCTTTGATGAATATTAGTACATGGTGTAAAAATGAACTTAATCTGATGACAAATTCTCCCACCCTCCATATAACGGGTGTCGCGAAAAACCATTAAATTGCAATTATTTTGGAAATTAATTAAGTTACAATGCTGAAATTCAGTATGCAAGCTTTTTTGATGAATATTATTACATGGTGTAAAAATGAACTTAATCTGATGACAAATTCTCCCACCCCCATATAACGGGTGCCGCGAAAAACCATTGAAATGCATTTATTTTGATGAATATTAGTACATGGTGTAAAAATGAACTTAATCTGATGACAAATTCTCTCACCCCCCATATAACGGGTGCCGCGAAAAACCATTAAAATGCATTTATTTTCGAAACTAATTGAGTTGAAATGCTGAGGGCAATTATATATGTAGGTATAAGCATATATTTGTAACTATTTCAAAAATATTTATTTAATTATCTATGTGACGTTTATGTATACTTATTTAAAATCTGTACTCTTAGGGCTTGGATCCCCACGTAAACTCCCATTTATAAGGTAACGGCACAGGTGGGAGACGAAATAGATAAATGCAAATATCAACAAGTTTATGCGTACCAATACCATTTATGAATGATAGAAATTAAATTTTATCTGTTTAATTGAATAAGTTACAAATACTCAAATTTATCTTGTACATATGAACAATCCGTTGTATGGGAGCTATATTTTATACTGGATTTGGGCGATTCCGACAAATGATAAACTTTACATAAAAATACGTAGTATTTCGGTACAAAGTTATAACACTATTTCATGTTCATGGCTGGTATAAAAAGCAGCAAATGATAGTAGATCGCTCATTTACTTCTATACTATCATACCTTAGTGAGCTGATTTTACGAAAAAGCCCTTTAAGTTTTCGATCGCCATATATCGACGCTTCCAAACAATACTGTACTAAGTCGACTTAGTACATTTTCCCGTTTTTGGCGTTTTCAAGTAGAGCGTGTCTTAATTTAGATGCTGTCTAATTTTGGTATCAATCGGACAATCCAATCAAAAGTTATAAGCAAAAGTGTACATATAATACAACTCGAGATTCTTACAGAATAAAACCTTTGAGAGCTTGCCATGAAAAACCACGTAGCAAATTTTTATTTTTTCTTACGGTTTTATATACAGCGTACCCTGGCTTTGATATTGTCGAGTTTTGGTGTTGATCGTTCAATCCAAACAGAAGTTATAAGTGAACATATACTTAGCATACAACCGATGTTTCATATCGAGTTTAAACTTTGAGAGCTTCTCCTGCAAAACACAGTTTTCAGACTTAGTACAGTTTTGTTTGGAAGCGTCGATATGTATGTACATCAATAGTACATATAGCACAGATAATTTTTTGATCTCAAATTCTAAATTTTCAATATATCAGACCGAAATTTCGTCATATAATGCACATACATATATGTACATACGCACACATGCATGCATACCCATCCTTACCTGAAAACTCGCGTTTTTGAGTTATGATACTTTTGAAGTAAATAGGCTAAAAGTAAGTATATTTGTAAATATTCTATATAAAATTGCATTAGTTAATATATTAGCGATTTTAAAGCATAAACATATGTCAAAACTGCTCGTCAATGCTTTTCTCTCTAGCTACACATGTGTACATATGTATGTACATCCATAGTGATAGCGCGCATATACACCTCGTCGAAAAATATGAATTAGTGAGAAGAGCGCGCGTGAATGATGAAACTGACTATGGGGGGTTATAAAGCACACTTGGGGTGAACATATATTAAAAAATTGAGGAGACCTTTTTTTTATTTTTTTTTTTTTTTTGATTTCAAACTTTTGGAATTTTTTTGAATTTTTTTTTTACCCTGCAAAAAAAACAATATACCCTGCAAAAAAAACAATATATAAGAGAATCTATACAGCTAATTAAAAAATGAGCTGCTGTATTTCATATTGTGAACCATTTTCTTTATTACAGATGTAAATTGGATGATTGGATAATGTGGCCGCTGTGGTGCAGTGGGTAGAGTGCTCGCCTGCTATGCCAGAGGTCTCGGGTTCAAACCACGGTCCGAGCAAAACACCAAAACAATTTTTCTAATTAGTAAAAATCCAATTATTGGGTTTTTTAAGAGCAGCGGTCACCTCTCGGCAGTGGGCGGCATACCCTCCGAGAGTATTTCTGCCATGAAAAAGCTTCTCACAAAAAATGCATTCGCCGTTCGGAGCCGGCATAAAACTGTAGGTCCACCCAATCAGTAGGAAAAAACAAAAAGGAGCACACCTCGAATTGGGAGAGAAGCTCGGCCATAAAACTCTTCAGAGTTATAATAGCGCCATTGTATTATTATTATTAAATTGCAAGGATGGAAAATAATTATTATTTTTAAAATTTTGACCAAAAAAATCAGTATGTTCCCACTATCGCAAAATAAATTTGGATATACCACTATATTTATCTCTGTATAATCTGCGGCTATCTGCAATGATTTTTATTTTAAGAGTTTTATCCATAAAAATCGAAAGTAATAATTACAGCCTGATTTTTATTTTTTCGATCGAAAGTAATTATTATTATGTAATTTTAATTTTTTTGATCACTAATAAGTATTATTATTGGATTTTAATTTTTTTACTCAAGCATAATTATTATTTCTTGATTTTTACTTTTTGCATCAAAAATAATTATTATACTTGATTTTTATTTTTTCCCTCAAGGCATAATGATTATGTGTAATTTTTTATTTTTTTACTCAAGAATAAAAATTATGGTCTGATTTTTATTTTATTATTCATAAAATAAAACTCAAAAGGTCATACAGCCTTAACCATTAGGATTTTTGGCTTAAAATTTTGCATGCACACACCTTCTACTCTGCTCTAACTACTTCCGAAGATAAATCGTTGGAAATTTTGTTATAAATGGTGGAAAAAATGTGTTGAAGTATGCATGTAATTTGCTTTAAAATTCATACAAAAATTTAACTTATACGCCACGGCAATATGCTCATATATAAAACTAGCTTATATCCTTGGGTTTCACGCCTTGGGTAGATATCATTTTTTTTCTTGTACAAAATCCTAACTTTTCCATACATAAATCTAAACATACCTTGAAATTCCGGGAATTTGCGCGGTTTTTGGTGTAGCTCCATCCAGTTTTTGGAAAAGTGAAATTTTTTTTCAGATTACTTACTCTAAAACACCCTATTTTTATATTCCGGATATAAACTAGTTTTACATATGAGCGTATTGCCGTGGCGTATACGTAACATTTTTGTATGAATTTTAAAGCAAATTACATGCATACTTCAACACCTTTTTTCCACCATTTATAACAAAATTTCCAACGATTTATCTTCGGAAGTAGTTAGAGCAGAGTAGAAGGTGTGTGCATGCAAAATTTTAAGCCAAAAATCCTCTGGGTTCAGGCTGTATGACGTTTTGAGTTTTATTTTATGAATAATAAAATAAAAATCAGACCATAATTTTTATTCTTGAGTAAAAAAATAAAAAATTACACATAATCATTATGCCTTGAGGGAAAAAATAAAAATCAAGTATAATAATTATTTTTGATGCAAAAAGTAAAAATCAAGAAATAATAATTATGATCGAGTAAAAAAATTAAAATCCAAGAATAATACTTATTAGTGATCAAAAAAATTAAAATTACATAATAATAATTACTTCCGATCGAAAAAATAACACTTACAAAATAATAATTAAGTTTAATCAGAAAAATATAAATCGAAGAATAATGATTATACGGTGATTTATATTGTTTCGCTTATAATGATTACCGTCCCTGTTAAATTGGATGATAGATCTTCTATACACTTTATTTTTTTTTTAATTTTGAATATGTCATTATAAATGTAATTTGAAAAATGCACTTTTAGCCAGTTAGGAGAATAATTAAAACACGCGAAGGCGCGCGTGAAATTAATATCTGTTAATGTGATCTGATAAAGAATAAATTAGTTCATAACACAAAAAAAAAAACCAAGATACCTTTTTTTTTTGTTTTTTTTATTTTATTCCTTAAATTGGACGAAGAAAAATTTTTTTTTATATTTTTTTATCAGTATTTGAAAAATCATATAAAATCAGATTTCAAAGTTAGAAGAAACGAGATCACTTCCTAGAAAAGTAGAGGTCATTTTCTATATTTAGATGTTAAAACCAAATATATACGTCGATAAATGGCTTAGATAGAGCTTTTCGTATCAGGTCATAAAATTCATAATTAATATGACATATCTTTTGTTCAACTTTGAGCACCCTGTATGGCTAAACGAAACGGAACTCAAAAAATTTTACATGGGCTTTTTTTTGTCCCATAAGATATCTGTCGATTGCAGTTAAAAAATATTTATTTATCACTACTTTAATTTCGAATTTATTTTTGGCCAAAAAATCCCATTGTGCGGCGTAGCGCTTTATGCGAAAATAATCGAAATTGTTGCTTGATAAATAAAGTAAACAAAGAAAATTGCTCTCGTGAATATTTTCGATAAGCGTTTTGCCCTGGCTAAGATTTTTAGCTTTGTACTACTTCTACAAATTGGTAATACTTAGTGTTGAGTTTTTATCTTCTCCTCTTTACTTAGAAATTTGCATTTTATGTTTATCGATTTGATTGCTTATGAACTACATACGTAGTTAGCATGCCTTGCAGGCTTAATCAAGCATTCTCATGTATTGAATGGTCTCGATTTTGGCCAATAGCTATTAATTGTGAATATTATTTTATATTATGAAGGTTGCATAAAAAAATTGGCAAAGAGGATAATTTTTCAATCACCATTATATCATTAACGAGACATGGGAATTAGCTGTAGCCTCTTTTATATCGTAAGTAATACATTTTTGAATACGTTTTGAATATGTATCAAGTATAACTAGTGAAAATGAAAAGGTCATTTGAGCCTAGGTAAATACTCTGCAGCACTCGCGCTGTAAGTTCTGCTGAAGAAGAAGAAGAACATGTATAATATCCTTCCATGTCTCATGGTTCATTGGATCGATTTTCAGCATGATTTTCAGGCTAGGCAGCTTTACACATCTAAGTATGTACATATGTAGATATTAAGATAATTAGCTCGGCTTAGCTCATAATAGCACTCTTTGTATGACTATGATAGTTATTGTGTGATGAAAAGCGCATAGTTTCAATTTTCATGTTGCATTCGCTGAAGGGACTATCTACAAATATGAATATGTACTACATACATGCCAAAGTGATGTGTATCTACACAATGAAATGGATTTCTATTTAACATATCTACTGCACAGATACATACATATATATGTGTGATTGTTAGCCTAAGGTAAGACGACTATCTATTCTAACATTTTAGTACAATCAGCAACTGAATAGTTGATATGAGAGTCATTTGCGATGAAAAGACGCGGCGATGGACGAGCAAATACGCCGCACACTGGTCAGCCCCCATACACAAAAGTCAAAAACGTTTGTGCTTCAAAAACAAATTTCTGTCATGCATTTCCGTGCGAAATATATTGAATTTTATGGAAAACCTCCTTCTATACGCAATAGCCATCATTAAATGTTACTTTGGCTCATTTAAAGTCAACACATTTGAAAAAAAATTTTCTGGAAAAAGTTTATGTACATAAGTGTATGTATTATGATTTTTGCGATATTTCAAGTTTGAGTGCTAAAAAAATGCGGATAACTATGGAAACGCAAGAAAAACGTATGTTTCATGATTTAGCGAAAGAAAACAGTGAAAACAATTTATTTTTAGCAAAATACAAGATGAAGAAATCTTGGCTTTTCTATGAGCGCAATTTTCAAGCATTAGCATTTTCATTTAAACTTTTAACAATTAAGGACCACTCTGGACCAGGTCTTATAAGCAGATTTGAGTTCTTTCAAGTCTTCTCTTAAGAAGCCTGTTTATACATTTTTCCCTTTTTTTCCCTTTTTCTTAAAGTATCATATTAAATGTAACTAGTCTATACAAAATATTGTTGCCCTTTTACGATTTTTGTACATATTTACATGGACTGTTTTCGATAAAACTTTATTTTCGATAAAATCTGAGTAATTGAGTTTTGTCCCACTCTCCATACAATTTTTTTTTTTTTTGATCCCGCGAAATATCGCGGAATAATATTTTTTTTATTGTAACTTTGTTATTTGACATCGGATTTTTAAAATCGAAATGTCATTAGTTTAGTCTTTGGAAGCTCTATATTTTCTTCTAATGTCCTTTTGACCTATGAAACCGTTTTCACATAGTTAAGTCACCTAACCAAGTTTTTCGTCCAAAATATCCTTTTTGTTTCACAAGAAAAAAATCGCCAAAAATAAAATATTTATCGGATCTCTCTGATATTACGTTTAAAGTCTTTGCAATTAAACGGGAAAATTTTTAAAGTAATAAAACTTTCATGATTTTTACAACTTTTTATAAAAACTTAATTTGAAAATCAAAATTTTTTCAAAAATCGCAAAAAAACCACAAAATATTGAATTTGACCAGCTTTCGCTCAGCGAGTTTACATTAGAGCACTACAAGTTGTATTTCGTTCGAAGCGTATTCTAATTGCCTTTCGAACAAGATACCGCTGGCGTTTATCGCATTTGTAACTCCAGAGAAAATAATTTGAATGAAGTGATAACAAAAAAACACAAAATTACCGTTATCTCAAAAACCTAACTATACAAAAAATTAAAAAAAAAATTTTCCAAGCTCAGCAGGTCAATTCCTATCCTCCCCCTTTTCTGGTTTTCTTGTTTTTTTTTGGCTGTAAACTAGCGTTAGTGGTGGGCGTGGATTACAACATATATGCTTTTAATTTTTCTGAAAGATGAGTCGTATAGTGCGACATCAATGTGCCAAATTTGGTTTCGGTAGGTCCATCCGTTTTCAGGAAATTGAGTTTTGTCCCACTCTCCATACAAATGAGACCAGTGTGCGCCGCTAGCAGATAATGATAAACAGCTTCTCTCGAGTTTAGCTCAACAAGCGAAATGCAGCGACATGGAAGCAACACAATCAACTCTTTTAGCGCAAAAAGCATGTATGTATGCCAATAACATTAGAAATGTAAATGGGAACAACAAGAGAAGTTATCGATCCTCATCACTGCCAAAGGATCCAAAGGATTTATAATGACGTCAGTTGCAGCAGTTGTAGCAGCAGCTAACAATGGCCCGCGGCGGCTTAACGCACAGAAAGCGAAATATATGGACATGTAAGGAAATAAAGACACACACATACATACGAGTATGTAGGAGTATATAATAGATAGTACATAGCGCAAGTGCACATACATATGTACATTAGATGAGTTTTTTTTTAGATATTCTCTCCGGCACAGGAATATGAAAATAGGATGTTTTAGAGTGAGTAAACTGAAAAAAAAATTTCACTTTTCCAAAAACTGGATGGAGCTACACCGAAAACCGCGCAAATTCCCAGAATTTCAAGGTATTTTTAGATTTATGTCTGAAAAAAGTTGGGATTTTGCACAAGAAAAAAAATTGATACCCACCCAAACGAAGAATTAACCGCTAAATCGAATGGCATATTCAGTTTTTTGGTACACTACCCAGGGAAGGTAATAACGCGGCCTAAATTGACCATTTTCTTTTTTTTCTCATGAATCTTCAACTTCTTGCCCTATACTCTTCCCGAAAGCGAACGTTATTTTTTAACTAAATCACACGTTAGGCTGCGTTATTTAATGCGCTTTCCAGAAATGTATAGCTTTTAAAAATCGAATAATATTTGGATGAGTTCATCAAGTTTAAGTGAAGTAAAGTCGGGTATAAAAGGGTAACATACCTTAAAATTTCTCAATTTTTTTTTTAAATTTTGCTCTTGAAGACGGTTTTTTGGGTTATTAGTGATTGTTTTATTTTGTTGGATAACTCCACAAATGTAAAAAAAAATTTGGAAGATCGAGACCGTGGATAGCGGAAAAAACCGTGGCCCCGGATGGCGCCAAAATATTATTGGGCAATATTGGTATCAAATTAAAGGTGTTAACTAGGGCTTGCATATGGAACTTATTACATGCCAATTTCTTAGCCAATTTCTGATATACTGGCGAATAAGTGGTCCAGGATGACTACAGAATATTTTAAAGGATATCGGCGACATTTGAGTCTAATTTTTGACTTATATGTGTCGAAACGGTGGACACAGCAAAATGGATTGACTTTACATTAAAGTCCTAGGTAAAATCTTTATTTTGATACCCATATTGCCCACAAATGTTTTGGCACCATCCGGCTCAACTTTTTGTCCGTTATCCGCGGTCTCGGCCTTTCTATTTTTTTTTTGCATTTGTGGAGTTATCCATCCACATAAAACTATCACTTAAAACCCAAAAAACCGCCTTCAAGAGCAAAATTGTTAAAAAATTTAAGAAATTTTAAGATATGTTACCCTTTTATACCCGACTTTACTTCATTTAAACTTGATGAACTCATCCAAATTTTATTCGATTTTTAATAGCTATACATTTCTGGAAAGCGCATTAAATAACGCAGTCAACCGTGTGATTTAGTTAAAAAATAACGTTCGCTTTCGGGAAGAGTATAGGGCAAGAAGTTGAAGATTCATGAGAAAAAAAAGAAAATGGTCACTTTAGGCCGCGTTATTACCTTCTCTGGGTAGTGTACCAAAAAACTGAATATGCCATTCGATTTAGCGGTTAATTCTTCGTATGGGTGGGTATCAATTTTTTTTCTTGTGCAAAATCCTAACTTTTTTCAGACATAAATCTAAACATACCTTGAAATTCTGGGAATTTTCGCGGTTTTCGGTGTAGCTCCATCCAGTTTTTGGAAAAGTGAAATTTTTTTTTCAGTTTACTTACTCTAAAACATCATATTTTCATATTCCGGTGCCGGAGGGAGGATCTGAGAAGGTTTAAAGAATCCCATACAAAAAAAAACTCATCTAATGTACATACATATATATTTTTGCATTTTCCATGGTTTCTCTTTCATTGTTAAATCACTGCGCGCTTGGCAGTAAAATTACATTATCCGGCTCCAATTCGCCAACCCTTAGCGTTTGGCAGTGCAGATTTGAATGTACAAAGTGTAAAAGAAAACTATAAAATGGCGAGTAAAGTAGATTAGATATAAAATTTAAATTTCTTGCATTTCTTTCAACAACAAATCAATACCTAAATTTGACTTGCAAAATAATGACACTTGGCTGTTGAAAACCAACGCTTGATGTCCAAGAAATGAAATTGCCATTTGGGTTAGCTACCTGTGCGGCTGTCTAAAAACTTAGCAGAAACCTTCATCAATATAGTACATGAGGTTAGAGGAGCTGCCAAAATAAACAAAAATGAAATAAGTTTTACACAGAAAGTTACGCACAAACGTAAGTTTACATTACCCTGCAAAAAAGCCTTGTACTCTCTGCACGTGTGTATAGAATACTCACTGTGGAGCAACTGAGTACTCCATAACTTGCCACATTTCATATAAAAAATATCAAGGCCGTATTTAGGGGGGGTTTGGGTGTTTGAACCCCCCACGAAATTCTGGTAGATAAATTTTACTTCTATCATATTCAAAGCTATATGTTCAAAATACTAGTTTACAAATAATTAATTTGAGAAAATACCAAGAATTTCAGGTATAGGGGAAGACTGGCATGAACCTGCTGAGGTCAAAACCATTTTTTTATGGTTAGGGTTTTAAGATAACGTAATTTAGGGTTTTTTTGGTTACAAATTCAGTCAAAAATTCTTCTCGCTGAAGTTACAAATACCCGCAAACCGTATCTACTCCGTTCGAAAGATAATTAAAGTACGCTTCTAACGACATACCACTTATAAATTAAATTATGTTACATACATACATTTTCTAAAATTTTAGTATATTTCCTTATAACCGCATAAAGTAATTGCATGGCTGAAAATTCATTACTCGGGTTATATGTGTTAATGTCTGATTTATAACATTTTGTGTGTTTTTGTGTGAAAGATCCCATATATGGGATGGTTGCGTTGTTATAAGGAGTGTTTTATTGGGCATTTCTCTGCTCGCTTATACTCGATTCTGCTCTCTTGGCTGACAGTTTCCATACAAAATGTTAGAGACTTTAAGAGACCTTTAGAGAGTATGCCAGCTACTCATTAAACTGATCTTTACTGATTATGCCAATTATCTTTACTGATTATGCCAATTTTTTCTATTGTCAATAAGTGAAATGGTTTCAAATTTTTGTCAATAGATGTCTCCCCTATCTTCGAATTCAACGCAATACCGTTCATTAGAAAATGTTTTCCAATTCCGTACCAAAGAACGTATATTGTACAATTTACGTTCTTTGTACGTACTTTAACGAACGGTGTTCGAAGATAAGGGAGACATCTATCGATAAAAAGTTGAAGAAATTTCATCAAATAAACACAACTTTTTTCCAATTCCTTTACTTTAACGAACGATTGTTTAATTTTCTCTTGTTTTTATACCAGTGGTTGTTTTTTTCGCAAGTCTCTAACTCTTGCCCAATCGAATACGGCTATAGTCCGATTTCACCTATTTTCAATAAAGTTAGTATTGAAAATAGGTGAAATCGGACTATAACAACGCAACCATCCCATATATGTCAAAGTCAACATTTTATTGATTTTTTGCAATTATTGAAAAAATTTGGTTTTTATTGGGGTTTTTATAAGAAGTTGTAAAAATCAGGAAAGTTTTATTCTTTTTAAAATTATTCTGTTTTATTGCAAACATTTTAAGCGTAATATTAAAAAGATTCGATGAATACTTTATTTTTGGCGATTTTTTCCAAGTGAAACAAAAAGGATGTTCCCAACTATATGAAAACCACTTCACAGATAAAAGGACATTAGAGGGAAATATAAAGCTTCCCAAGCACTGTTTGCCAGCATAACACCAACAATCTCAAAAAATAAGCTGTTGCTGTTCTGCGAAAGTTATCATAATTTTTTGAGAACTTTTGAATTTCGATTTCATTTGAAAATATCTGAAGTTGCTTTACTGTGTTTTACTGTTGCTTTACTGTGTAATTTCAAACAGATCAGTCGACAGCAAAGCACAGATAAACAGAATTTTAAATTTAAAATTGGTTTTTTTTGTACATTACAATTTCGATTGTGTTCCCATTAATTAAAAAAAAACAATAACAACAGTGCTGTAAAAACTCGAAATTATGTTTGCCCTTTGCTGTGCTGTAAAAATTTCCACAAAACAGCAACAGTCGACTATAATTTTTTGAAACTTAAGGCTGCGCAGTTGCATTAAAGTATAATCACCGAGTTTTTCGTCCATAAAATTTTTTTTTTTTTTCACTTTTATAAAATCACCAAAAATAAAGTATTCATCGTGTTTGCAATGGAACAGTCTAATTTTTAAATGAATAAAAGTTTCCTGATTTTGAAAACTTCTTATGAAAACCCTAATTTGAAAAAATTTTTCTTCTAAATAGCAGTTTAGAAACCAGATTTCTTTTATTATTTTTAGTTAGTGCACGAAATAGGTTATATATTTTTCTCCAAAAAAAAAAAAAAAAAACTACGATGAAAACCCCCCACGAAAAAAATTCCTGGGTACGGCCCTGAAAAATATGGTCCATTTAACATGGCGATGTGACATCGCCGATGTCCTAGGCAGGGTTCACATACTCCGATTTCCGCATGACACCCGAGTAATCCAATCCAAGGAGTACCTACATTGTATTAATTCATGGAGTAGGTACTAAAATTAATGAAATTGAATAATCTCTGAAAAGATTTTAATGACTGCCAATTGAGTTTGATTATTAGCATTAATAAGCTTTTATTTAATAAAACAAATAATAAGATCTTTCTAGTGCATTCACTAACATGTTGTGTTGCGTTTCAATGTCTCTTTATTACTAAATCGTGCACGTTCAAACAAGCATGCATATGTACATATCGCACACTAAATCAAAAAGCGTTACAACTCAAAATTCAAAAATTTTCAGGAGAGGCAAAAAACTTTTTAATTTTTGTAGGCAATGATATGGGAAAAGGATACGTATAATAGTTATTTCTCAGTTAAAAAAGACTCAAATGGAAAAGATTTTTTGGCAGCCGCTAGAGATATATTCTGTGTACCAATTTATGGAAGAAACCCGATTTCGAAAAATTTTGAGTTGTAACGCTTTTTGATTTAGTGTGCGATATGTACGCACTTGCTTCGTCGATATCGCGATATACATTTGGTTTTCGTAGCAATGTTCGGCTAACTACGAGCCGATGCAGGTAGACGAGTCGCTCTCTTGGGGCTATGTTTATGATCACTTTGAAAGTACTCCAACCTACCACAAAATGTATCATATATTCCAATGATTTTTGCAGGGTTCACACATCCTCCACATGTGCCCAACACCGTTGTCTATATGTAAATGTTTTTTTTTGTAAAGGCAATAAATAACTTCAACTGTCAGCAAAAGATTTTACTATGGGATTTTATTTGTAAACAACAAATTTTATAGGCAATATAACAAGGGTACTACGAGTACCATTTGACCATAGGCAATAAAAAGGCACATATCAAATCACATAAAAATTAGCTATGCACATGTGTGTCTCTGTGTGTGTGTGTGTGTGTGTGTTGACTTGTCCAAGTTAATAACAGATGATAACAGAGTTCAGGGTTTCGTAGGAATTTGTCAAATTGCGTAAAATAACTCCTACATTTATCAGTAACTAACAGCTACACATCGCATGGCATAATAATATCGCTTCACATCACAACATATTACACATCACGCCATACAACATCGTGTAACTTATAACATGTCTCCTCATTACGTATTTCGCTCTTTTTTGTGCATTCGCTCTCTCAATCTTCATTTGACCTCGAAAGCAGTACCGAAACTCGTTAATTTCCATACAAATTTCTGCGAGCGAATGAGAAATGAAACACTTGTTTCGCTCTCAATCCTCTTGCCAAACCCGATGATATCGATGCCTTATCTAATTTTGTAACGAAAATCTATCGAAATCTCACACAGAACAAAACAAAAACACAAAAATAGGCAAACATACAAACATTTAAGAAGAACAAGAAAGAGAAATGTTAAACTAAATAGCGATCAGCCACGTGGAGACGGGTTATTTATCGAGATGTTTCGCCAGATGTTTCGCTGACGAATCAAGTTATGCGGAGATGGGCTTTAAAAGCTTAGGCATCGATTTCATCGGGGTTGGCAAGAGGATTTAGAACGAATCACGTGTATCATTCTTCATTTGCTCTAAGAAATTTGTATGGAAATTAGCGAGTTTCGGCACTGGTTTCGAGTTCGAATGACGTTTGAGAGAACGAGTGCAGATAAAGAGAGCGAAACACGTTATATGGAAACATGGTAGATATAAATCACAGCAAATCATATCGCATCGCAAATATCACCGCAAGGCAAATAGCATTAAAATGTCACAGTAACCACAGAGCAACAACAACAAATTAAAGCTTAAGATAACTACTACTTAACTTAGCAACAACAATTGTTACTCCTCTTCCTCTTTTATTAACATCTCGTAATTTCATATCATATGACAAAATATATCATAGCCGCTTTCACTTCACATTTTCTCTGCTCGCTATAAATTTCTCTCTGCCAAATTTATATGTGAATGGTAGCGAGCAGAGGGAAATTTTTATCGACCAGTTGGCGAGTATGGCTACTACTCACTATGGCTTCGAACATTTTTGTTCGATCCGACCTCGCTTGTTCGATGGTGAATCGGAAACGCCACATATCATATTAAATCATATCAAATCACTCAAATTCCATGCCATAATATGCTTGCCTAAAAAATTTTGATCTGCATAGTAAGTATTCCAAAGGTGCACTTAGTGTTAATGAGCTTGCGTAAAAAAAAATTTTATTCTCAAGCAGAAACATTGATGTATCAAACTTCAAGGCCCTTGGCAACTTACAATCTGGATTGTCCAGTTTGAGTGTCTTTTTATGTGTGTTAGTCAAGTTTGAGTGTATTTTGTGTGTGTTAGTGCAATCGGCAGCCGTCGTGCTACACGTACTTATTGTCGGCTCGCTGTCGCCTTGCGTTGATGAAAATCAAAAATTTTAGATATTTGCGTCAATCACCTGACACTCACACATATACACTTCCTCTCAATCCAGATTGTAAGTTGCCAAGGGCCTTTAGGACCGACTCTAAATGGCGAAGATATGAAGAAAAATTTGGGGACAACTAGGGTGGTTGAAAAGTTTTTCTTAAGAGTAATGTTTTTCCAAAAATATTTATTATTTTTTTTTTGTTTTTTGTTTTAAGAATTTTTAGAAATATTCAAAATATATGTAGCAAATTATTGAATTTAAATTTATTTCAAAGCAATTTTAGTACATACAATAAATTTCATTCGATAATATTCTTTTAAGTGTTCAAATGTCTCTTAATTACAATTTAATTACAAAAAATTAAGGCTTAAATTTCATAATTTTTTTTTTAGCACAATCAATAATGGCGTACATAATGAGCACAACAAGATTCATAGATTTCCAAGATCATAGTCTTCGTCTCCTTTTTTGTTGATGCTACGATGACGAAGTGGTTGCCGACACGTGCTTATGAACTCATAAGTTCATTGTAGATCGTGTGCGAGCTGATTTTGCTTTGCTCGCTCTCTTTTCTAGTCTATCGTGATCTGACTCTTTCAAAACGGGCGATTGTGCATAAGTGCCATGATGCTTACGAAAGTGCCGAAAATTGCACAGGCACTAGTTATTTGTCATTGCTGATCGTGACGTTAATATCATTTGGCATCTGTCAAAAATGGCGAGAGAAAAGTCACGACAAAGCTAAGTGTTTCAATACTGTTTCTCTCCATAGTGCGCTTGTTTGATCAGCTGACTTCTTACACTTTTTCTTCTTCTTCTTTTTATGTTTCTTCTTCTTCTTCTTTTCCTTATTCTTCTTATTTTTCTTCTTCTTTTGTTTCTTCTTATTATTCTTCCTCTTCTTAATTATTTCTTCTTCTCGCGCTTCTTCTTTTTTAACTTATTTTGTCGCGCTTTCTGTTTCCTTTCCATTTCTCTCCATAGTGAGCTTGTCTGATCAGCTGATTTCTTACTCTTCTTCTTTTCCTTTCTTCTTCTTCTGCTGTTTCTTCTTATTATTCTTCCTCTTCTTCATTATTTCTTCTCCTTCTCGCTCTTCTTTTTTTTTTTAACTTATTTTGTCGTTCTTTTTTTTGAATTTCCCTATTATTTATTAGCTTTCAAACTGTCAAAATTAGTTGGCGCTCTTTCCTTTACTGACATTCAGAGAACGGGAATAATAACAAAATACACGAAATTTGTTTGCTTCTGTGTCTTGATTTCACCTTATTTTAATCGCCTTGAATACCTTTTTGTGGTTGTTAGTGCCTCCAAAAACAAATGTGGGCACATTTTCTCCCAGCAGTGTGCTCAATTGATAACTAAAATAGGTGAGTTGTCATACCATAACTCCTCTCATACATTTGCTTAGTTATGCTTGATGATGACAAGAGGATGTGTGTGGATATGTATAAATAATACTGGATTTGTTTTTTTCAAATTGAGCAACATCGAGACTGCAGAATGTTAGATGACGCTAAGCGGAAATCCGTTGCCATTTTTATTGATTGTTTCTGCTCTCTGCATCTCTAATTGGCTCTTTTTGTTTCTTTGACTGCGGCCTACAAACTCTCGTTTTAATTATACTTTGTTTGTCAGCCGCGTTCTGTTTGAACATGTTTGTAATTTGCTTGCTGATTTTGTTAATTTCATTTATGATGATTGAAACTGCCTTTAATCGCTCGCAGTCATTATTTTGTGTTTGTTGTTTTGAAATGCCTCTTCAACTGTCAACTGTCAAGCTTGCCATAATCATTGCCAGCAGTAAAAACAACCAAATGGGCAGTCGCAATGGTTTGACGTGTGAACTGCTGCTGCTGCTGCTGGTGAAGGCATTTCCGCGCGATTCCAAAGCGGATAAGGCATTTTGCGAGCGATCATCGTTTTGTATGGAGACCTCTTTGCTGCGCCAGTATAAGGAGTAAAGTGAAGCAATGCACTGAAATGAGAGGAGTATAAACGAAAATGCAAATTAAATTATGGAAATTATCTTTCTTGTTCGAATTAAAAATTAAAGGTTCTTTGAATGGTCTTGGACACATTTTTCATAAAAATTCATATGTAAGTTTATTTGCAAAGAAGGAGGTTTATCTCAAACATTTTCTATTTCGACATACATAGACGAATACATATAAGATAGTATAAGGTTTGGCATTCAATCTAACCTTCAGTGTCATATCACCATTTCGAAAATCGTGCTGTCCAACACGATATGCCAAGCCCAATACTGCCGTCTCCAAAACTTCATGTCCCACCAGCTCATGTATTGTTTCATATTTGCGCAAAAAATGCGGTTCAACAGCGATTTCATTGATAAACCAGGAAAGCTCTGCCGCAGGTTTGGAACGGCCCACAGTGCAGTTAACATGCAACCAATCGCCAATTTGATAGCGTGAGCGAACGCCAGTGATTTTGGGAGGACCCTGATCTGGCAGAGCTGCAAGTAAAGAGAGAAAAATGTGGTTATAACCAAGAAAAAATTATACAATATACATACATATATATGTACAATAAAAAAGAACTTCAAAGTCAGCCAGTTTAACACATATGAGTTGAGACTTTCTGCCTTGACAGTCCTCAACTGGCACATACCAATTTCCTACTAACTTTTTCGACCTCTATCTCAATCATTTCAAGCATGTGTTATGTATATATATATATATGTACATAGCTATGCAATTTTCCACTTACCAACCACAACCATATCGCCATGCTCGGTCACAGTTTCAAAGGCTGGCGCTTCACCGGAAACCTCGCAACGGTAACGACCCGCCGATTGTAAATTGACATTGCGCAGCGTAATAATGGCGTCATTGGAATTGTGTAGCTTGCAAAAAAAGAAGAAGAGAAAAAAATTCGTATACCATGCATAAACAGCAAATGGTTTAAGCAATAAGAAATAGCAAGTAATATGAACTGTTTAATTTAAAAATGAGTACAAAAATCTATAAAAAAAATTTAAACACACCTACGGCAATTGTAGTACGTGCTAAGTGTAACTTTGTCGAATAAGTTGCAGCAAATTAAATTTAAAGTTTACCGCATGTAAAATAGTTTACTGCAAACGATAACTTAACATATCCATTGAACTTAATTGTCTGTATAGATACACCTGCTCACTTTAACTAATTAACCTGCCTCGTTTGCTTTTTAAATACTCAAAAGAACTTGCAATGAAAATGGCGAGTTTATTAGTTGAAAGTTATTGGCTAACACAAATTCCGCAACGAATTCGCTCAACAACTTAAGATGCCAAAACTTAAGCATTGAGGCAGCAAAAAAAGAAGGTTTATAACAGTGCTGATATACTCTTATGTAGTATACATATGTGATATATGCGCTTTAGTGTGGTTCTCAAAACCAAAAGAAACTTTTTTCAGTCCAACCTCCTAAATCGGGTAAAGGATCGCCAAAGTTACGACATATAAATTTTGGTCCCGATCGTAGATTTATAAAGAGTGTCGCAGAGGGTTCAAATTTGAGATAACCATATGCGAACCCTGTGCGATAACCCTTAACCTCCAACGATGGGACAAAAAATTTATATTTGGCATTCTTGAGTACAGTACTATGTATTTTGGTCTTTGGATATAAAAAAATGTAATTAAATTTTTTGCTCTTTATATGGTAATCTGAATTTTGACCTCTGTGCGACACTGCGTAACCGTCTCCAATCGAGAAAAAATTTTAATGTAATATCTACAACTATATTAGTATCGACATAGGGGATGAGGTTGAGCAAATATGCTATAAAATTTTTTTTCTCCATATATTTTAGTACCACCCTAATGTGTCTATAATAACCCAGAAGAAGAGTGGCTAAGCTCTTCTACTTCGAAGATATTACAGAATTTGATTCTAAACAAGAAAAATATAAATCTCCGAAGGCAAGCAAAAGTTCTGACACAAGCTATTCGAATATTGAAATAACTTCTTCTGTAGTGATGTTTTATTCGATTGTTTCGATTTTTCAAGCATCTCGAACATTCTTGATGATTTTTGTGTTCGTATTCGAGTCGAGTCGCGAATAGCCGTCAATCTAAGCAATCGCTAAAATATCTGGGACTCTCCAATGATTCCTCTCGCTTTCAGAACAACCTAAAATCAACTCGAAAACAACTCGAACTCGCCCATCACTAATCGAAACAACCTACGACTCGGAGTAATCGTAAACACATTTCCATTTTTTAGTCGGGGAGGAGTAAATTTTTAGCTGGTTTATGATTTTGCAACAACAGCGATTCCCTCCATGATCTAAATAAGCGCGACTCGCCCATCGCTACTCTACTTCGTAATCGATAAGGCAGAATGTTGGTCCGTTGCAGTGTTGCCACTCAAAAATTTCAAAAGGTGGCCCAAAACATTAAAAAAAGTGGCCCCAATTTTTTTTTAGCTAAAACACATTTTTATATATTTTTGTGGTTTATTTAATGCTTACAGAAAATGGAATTTAAAATATTCTCTACACTAACGCAGCGTTAATATGATCGTTCGTTGAGCCGTAGGAAAGTGTAAGAACCGTAGGAATTTTACCAAAAAAGAGTACAAAGAATGTAAATTGTGGTAAAATTCCTACGTTTCTTGCACTTTCCTACGGATCAACGAACGCTATATGTGTTTGTGTGTGTCTGGGCTGCTCCGTGCGTTTTCATTGTCTTAACTAACATCCCAAATGTCTAAGTATTCAAGGGTAGTGTTGGCAAACAAATTAAATAAAGAACCTTTCGAAACGGAGAGTTGCCAATGCAAAGTAAAATAGTAACGAAGAGGTTTTTGTTCTTATATTTAAGAAAAACTAAAAATTATTTAATAATTATAGTTTTAAAAGTAAAAAAGGACCAAAAGTGGCCCGAATTTTTAAAAAGGTTCAAATATTGCATATTTTCAAAAAGTTGGATTCAGGTTGGCTTTAAAAAAGGTTCAAATTGCCACTTTAGTGGCCCAAACGGCAACGCTGGTCCGTTGCATGCAAAAAAAAATTAACGAAATCACGTTTATAATTGGCGTTTTCGATTCGCCATCAGACAAGCGCGATTGGGTCGAACAAAAATGTTTGAACCCATAATGAGTAGTAGCCATACTCGCTAACTGGTCGATAAAAATTTCCCTCTGCTCGCTATCATTCACATATAAATTTGGCAGAGGGAAATTTATAGCCAGCAGAGAAATTGCGAATCGATAGCGGCTCATAAAAAGCCTCAAATCACTGAAGCAGAGCCTCTGTGAGTGCTTCTTACTTCGTCTTTTTTCTGCTGGGCATCTTGAATAACAGCAGTTATATTCATGCCAAACACGAACTTGACTGAGCAAACATTTTCTATGTATTTACTTACTACGTGTGTCTTCTATCTATTTTCTTAGCAGCTTCTACACATACAAACTGTAAGAAGAAATGCGCTGGTTATACCATAAAAAGTCAAACATCCATGGAAAATGCGCACATTTGCTTGTCTAGTGCATACAATTTAAGGTTTTCTATATATTACATTTCTGCATTTACATATATTTATTTATGTTAGCGATTTAAGTTCAATCAGGTGTTTACTTGCTTACTTTACAATCGGAAGAAAGTTTTCAATGGCAGTTTAACTAAAAGTTGATCACTGGCATGAACCAAAAAATATAGATGTTCAATTGTGTCTACTTACCTCAACGTCAACACCCGGCAGTCGAAATGTTTGTGCATGTGGCAATTCACGCGGCATATAACGATAAAATTCGTTGCCATCCTTATACCATTTGACCGAGTAAAGTGATTCGCCAGCCAAATCATAAATGCATTCTAACTGTGGTGTTGTGCCATTTACCACATATTGGGGTACTCTTACCTCGAGCAAACGCAAACTTGCGGTGTAATCTGTAAAGGAAATTTAAAGTTTTAGTAGTAGATTTGGAGAAAAAGTGAATTTAAGCTTAGGCTAAGATGTTTTATGGGTCTAAATTTTTAATAAAGAGCAATTAAAGAAAAGACCAATTAAAGGAAAAAGTCTTATCCAATACAACTGGCACCTATAGATATACTATTAGTTTCATAAGAAATTCAGTGACAATATGGTAAAATATTATATTAAATCGCTTGAAATAACTGCATAAATAAATACATATGTATGCCATTAATGTAGTTTAAAAAATGCAATTAATATTCACATTTATCATATAAACAGAAATTTAAATGAAATTTTGTACATAGTACATGAACATTAGACCGTCTCGTAAAAAAATACACCGTAATAAAACCAGGGTCCGGATTTACCTCATTTTGACTCCTCACTCACACATGCCTCACTCATGAGGTTGCAGCTGAATGGTGAGCCTCTGAGTGTGCAAACAACAGAGGCCACCCAATAGCGCGAACGCTCTGCATGAGTGCGCCCTCATATGTTACTCTGAGTGAGTGAGGAATATGTGCGAGGCCTCCCAGCTTGGCGGTGAGGCAGCCAAATATCTGTAGTGTGTAGTATGAAGAAATTTAAAAAAAGTTTTAAAAAGATAAAAAAACAAAAAAATTCTTTTTGGTAAATGACAGTCCGTTATCATGGCGTTCATTTAGGCTTATTAAATTTTATACAACTTTACCCCAATCTTGAAATTAAAAAAAAAATTTTTCTAAATATATAATATGGTGGTTGCACATAAATTTAGTATTCATTTTTGCGTACTGAATTTCAGATCCATTGAAGGGGGGAAGGAAGGGAAAATTTTTCAAAAAGCGTAAAGTTTAAAAAAATTCTTAAAAATTCAAAAAACAAAAAAATTTTTTTTGGTAAATGACAGGTCGTTATAATGGCGTTCGTTTAGGCTTATTTAATTTCTCATAGATTTACACCAAATTTTAAATTTAAAGATTTGGAATTTCCGATTATTGTATTTCACGGCGTTTAATAAGCTGTCATTAAAAATGTATATTAGGTTGGTAGCAACTGAGATATGCGTCGTAAGTATCCCAGTAGTGGACTAAGGGTTTATTCTGCGCTCATACGAAGAATACACTTCGACTAAAAGTGGCGAAGATATGAAAAAGTTGCCACTACTAGGGTGATGCAAGAAAAACAAATTTTATATTTCAGAAATGTGTTCCACAAATACATTATATCGACGCTTACAAACAATACTGTACTAAGTCGGCTTAGTACGTTTTCTCGTTTTAGGCGTTTTCAAGTATTACGTGTCTTAATTTAGATGCTGTCAAATTTTGGTATCAATCGGACAATCCAATCAAAAGTTATAAGCAAAAGTGTACACGTAATACAACTCGAGATTTTTACAGAATAAAAACTTTGAGAGCTTGCCATAAAGAACAACGCAGCAAGTTTTCATTTTTTCTTACGGGTTTTTATAAAGCGTACCCAAACTAAGATGGTATCGAGTTTTGTTATTGACCTTTCAATCCAAATAGAAGTTAGAAGCGAAAATATACTTAGCGCACAATTGAAGTTTCATATCGAGTTTAAACTTTGAAAGCTTCTCCTGCAAAATACAGTTTTCAGACTTAGTACAGTCTTGTTTGGAAGCGTCGATATGAGCTGGAGTTTTTTTTTTTTGAGATTGTGGAAATTTTGAGGTAGTTTTGGATTAATGCTGCACTTACGGCTTAATGACATTTCATAAAAAAACATAAGAAAACAAGGAAAAATATATTATATTTTTTTAGATACGGTCTAATGTAGGTTTGTAGAAAACAGTAAAATTTTTCACGGCAGATTAACTACAATTTTGACACAAATATCCATAGACCCAATAAACATTGCGCTGAGAATTCCAATATCAAAGAGTCTGATATGTTTTAGCGATTGTTTGAGCACTAATCATCGAGAGCATTCGAGATACTTGAACAATTCCATTCTAATATCAACTTCGATGTTCAATAGGTATGACGAACTGAGAACGATCTTCTAACACAACTTACCTCTCCACCATTTATCGTACCATATTTAAAATAAACACGAATTGAGTTCCAAATCAATGAGAAAATTACTGTGTCTCTCATCATTTTGCTGCGAAATGTGCTGGATTTACAAAATGGAGTGGCAAAATGGTGAGAGAGAGCGATTGCCAATCCATTATAATATAATACAATGGCGCTATTATAACTCTGACGAGTTTTATGGCCGAGTTTCTCTCCCAATTTGAGGGGTGCTCCTTTTTTCTTTCTTACTAATTGGGTGGACCTACAGTTTTATGCCGGCTCCTAACGGCGAATGCATTTTTTGTGAGAAGCTTTTTCATGGCAGAAATACACTCGGAGAATATGCCGCCCACTGCCGAGAGGTGACCGCTGCTCTTAAAAAACCCAATAATTGGATTTTTACTAATTAGAAAAATTGTTTTGGTGTTTTGCTCGGACTGTGGTTTGAACCCGAGACCTCTGGCATAGCAGGCGAGCACTCTACCCACTGCACCACAGCGGCCACTTGCCAATCCATTGCCTTATTCATTATCGAAGGTGAGGCTTGAAAAAGAAATCGGTTTTCCAATCGTTTTCGAATTGTTCGATAATCATGTTAGATATCGCAGACAACATAAAGTTTATTGGGTGGGTAACTAAATATGTAAAAAAAATTTATTTGTAAGCGATTTTAGATGCAAATTTTTATAAACCACTAGAACAAATTTCATTACAAACATAAAATCGTGCAATATAGATAAAAGCTTTTATTGTTATGGTTTCTCTAACTAACAACCAGAACAAAAAAAAAACGCACACAATTTTATAACACATATATCAGTGAATTTTGTAAATATTTATTTACAAAAAAGTTTTAATAAATATTCATAAATTTTCATTTTTTGTTCTTTTTATCGGTGTTATACACCCACTATGAAAAAAAAACTGCAAAATTGTAAACTAAATGTGTGTAGGGTAAGTTGGGGTCCTTTTGACTTTGGGGCACCGTTGACTTTGCCATTTTCGGTGTAAAAACGTTATAAAAACTTCACAAAATTAGAATTGAATGCAGCTTTATACAATAACACATGTGTATACCTAATTTGGCAGCTCTGCTTTAATGCCTAGCGAAGTAACACATGATTCGATGATTTTCCGTTAGCTGATGTAATTTTTGTGTAGTGTCACGTAAGCGTTTTCACAAATAAAACTAAAGTTTTTTCTTAAATAAGTGTTCTTAACTGGCTCTTCGAAGCTTAAAGATTGAGAATAAATCTTAATTATTAAATGCTTTGAAAGAAAAAAAATTTTTGTGATGATTATTTTGGATAAAGTCATTTGGGGTACATTTGACTTTCCAGTTTGGGGAGCCTTTGACGAATGTCAAATAAAATAATAAGACCAATTAAACGTTTATGTGCCTCTAAGAAAGCTAAACCTGCCAAAACAAACCCATCTAGAACATCTCGATGCCGTATAAAATATTATTTCGATATAAACTTTCAAATATCCATTGGGTAATTCACAAGCTCTTTTAAAGTAGTATAACGTTATAAAGTGGTATAGGTTTACAACAATTGTATCAGCAGGGTTAGTTTTTCCCATAAAAATTAGAATAACATCAATACAATAACGCAGCCTATGTTTATTGAGTTTCCTATTCGATTTTGTTTTTATTTTTTTTACTTTTTTTCAAGTTTTTTATCATTTATATTTTTATAATATTACCTTTTTCACTTATGCTTGGTGTTTTCGATATTAAAATTTTAGTAAGCATCTGGTAACAAAATACAATACAACCTACATACCACAGGTGTTGCTTTCTAATACACATTTAATTTACAACGTACAAGATTAAAAGAGCTAGTGAATTTACCATATATTTTCGCTTATTATTATTATAATATTATTATACTGTTTAAATAAAAACTTTAATTTTGTGTTATGATATAATGCCTCGTTTTTTTAAAGTTAAAAATTAATAAAATTTAGTTTACATTGTGATGGTCAAATATGCCCCCATTCAAGTCACAGGTACCCCTACCACGGGGCACATTTGACAAAATGGCTTTTTTTAAAAAAGTATCTGAAAAAGGTATTTACGTGTTTTTTTATAACTCATTAGCTATTCAAATATTGAGATGAATAATGAATAGTTACTGTCAATTGTTAAAACCTTAGTTTTCTCCAAAAATGTCTGAGATATGAGACTTCAAAAAAAAGGTGTCAAAGGCACCCCAGCTTACCCTACTTTGTCGCAGTTTTTCATATTCCTTACATTTTTATTTTATTATTTTTTTTCTGCATTATTCGAATGTGTGATAACTCATATTTAAACTGCTATAGTGATCTATTTACAAATAGCACACTCGGTTTACACACATTTAATGTAAACCTTATCGATTTTGACTCTCTTTATACTTCTATCAGTTTTTTTATACTTTCATTTCAGCAGCCTTCAAGTTTTCTTTTGTTTTCTTTTTCTTTTTTTTTTTAATATGCAACATTTATTCAAATAAAGATTTTACGACTCACTTAAAGGTCAAACAATTAATCATTTTTAATTACGAAAATCCGATAAAGTAACAAACGAGCCAAAAAAAAAGAAAGTAAAATAAATAATAAAATACATTTCCCTTTTGTGCGCGCGCAATTAATTAACATTTGCCAAGCGACAGGAAATGGAAATGAGCAACGAGGAGAACACCTTGAAGCATTAAAAAAACCAAACGATAAAAGAAAGAAAGAAAATTCAATGAAAACGATATCTACGATTCAGTTCAAAGGTTAAACGTGCTTGGGCACACAGTGATTCATATACAAAACAGATAAAACAGAAAGTCCGGTGAGCTCAATTTCGGCTGGCAATACCTAGAATGCCTATGGTAGATACCCAATAAACAGAAGGATTGGTTGATAATTCGAAAAAAAGATTGGCAAGCGATTAAGTTTCTCAAGTCTCATCTTCGTTATTGAATATGAAATCAGGATGTTATTCGTTTAGAGAAGCAGATAGTTTTACGGAAAAAGCGAACCTCCGTTATTTAATGCTTTTTCCTTTCGTTATGAATACACAAGCCAGCACACTTAGTAGAATGGAATTGTGATAGGTCGCGAACACTGTGTCTTTCCCAAGTAGGTACTCAAGCATATTTGCCCTTTGTACTTAAAGACCTTATAAAAGATCGGTGAGTTCGTTACCTTGAACACCGTTGTGTTCGTGCAGCCACAAAAGTTAAAATTTTTTCCATTTTTGCTACGGAGCCAAGCTTCAACTTAGTCAGCCTCCAGATGCCAGATGGATCCAGTACAATATTCTGTTTTTGATCCGTCTGTGTAGATGATTTTCTTCTGTCTTTCCAGTAGAGTTTCTGGATCTCTCCATTGATCTCTTGTGGGTAAATCTATAGTGTAACGTCTATCCAAGGACACTCGGGATACCAGCTTGTCATTTGGCGCCAGAAACAAAGGTTGTTGCCCTGAAAGCCTGCTAAACAACTCCACGCGCCCCGAGCTCTAATCGTCATCCCACAACCCAAAGGCGTGTAGTCGATACAACGTTTTCATATCTTCTCTTGGATCACCAAATCCAAAGGGAGGAGGTGCAACAGAGCAGCAAGGGCGGCACCTACTGTTGTGTACATTGCACCCGTAATGCTGATACACACACTACTTTGCAGCCTGTTCAGCATATTAACCGTGAACTTTCCCTGCAAAAAAATGTTCGATTAATCCCGAAAGAGATATGTCCCGGATTGATCTCTTTCGAGAACAATCGGTCCACAATTAGTCCCCGATTGTTCCCGTACGGGTATAAATGTAGACTAATTGTAGACCAATTGTTCCCGAACTGGTATAAATGTAGACTAATTGTAGACCAATTGTTCCCAAACGGGTATAAATGTAGATTAATCGCTTTCATCCCGAACGGGTATAAATATAGATTAATCGCTTTCATCCCGAACGGGTATAACTGTAGACTAATAATGTAGAAATTTTACAAAAATATGCAATGTATTTAAAAAGTTGTAGAACAACCGGTAAAACGAATTGAACACCCTTTCTTTTAATAACAATGATGAATAATAATTTTAACAAAATGCTTAAATATCCTATGAAAAACTCCTTTACATTACGCTTATACTATAATGCATACACAAAACTTAAAATTTTTTTAAATTTATTTATTGAGATTTTTTTACAAAAGTGAAACATTATATGTACATATAATCCTTATTTAAATATGCATGAACATTTAAATTTTTTAAAGGTTTTTATTAAAAATTGCCTTGGCTAACAACTTGGAAAAATCTACATTTGTACCCGTTCGGGATGAAAGCGATTAATCTGCATTGGTACCCGTTCGGGTATACAAGTTGAACAATTAGTCTCTTCATAGGACATGCTCGAACAAATGCGATCAATTCACTCCATATAAAGGGATGTAAAATTGTATTAGTCGCATGCTCCCTTGTGATTGATGACGGAGATATCCCGGATTAATCGCATTTTTTGCAGGGTTACCATAGTCGTACGCCACCACACTACAGCGGAGTACGTACTATGTAATCAATCCGACCAAAGCTGTATAAATCAACAACAGTATTGCTGGACCCAAACTCCAGGTCTTGCTGAGGGTTCTTATGCACCGTCCGAAAACTTTCAGTGCTTTGTTTCACCTTCACCTCGACATGAGATTTCCAGGTCAGTGTCTTATCTAGATTCACTAATTGACATTTTACCGCACCGGAAAGTCTTAGGTCACATCAGCACATGCTCGAGAGCAAATTTTAATGATAAGGAGAGGGAGAGATGGTCTTTTATCTTTTTGCTTTTGTTATGTTATTTGCAAATCCCTGTTTAAAACTATGGAGAGGTAAAGTTTCTTATAATCAATGCTTTCTCGGTTCGATAATCTTATTGGATATCAAAGCTCCTTTCCGAAAGTTAGCCACATTGTTTATTGGGTAAAACAAAATAAAACGTAAAAACATAAAAACGAGTATTAACTTGTATATCGAGATAAATGAGTATAGGAAATACGACAAATTGCCGAAAATTCGAAAATGCAGGTAAATCCATTTGTAAATATGTACATACTTATTCAGTAGCATTATGAACATCGTCTCGTCAGCATAAAAGCAAACAAAAAGCATGTCCAAGTAATCGATTTCAGAGCCAACAAAGCCTCTGTCTCTGTGTGTCTGTATACTGTTAGATACGCTGCTTGTTTATTTATGGAAAAATAATTGCGCCGCAATGTGCTTGTAGCTTCCGACAATAAGAGGCAGCAAGAGGCATCACAAGACAGCCAAATACGTTTAAGCCCAACAATCCTCTTCTGCTTGCAGTAGCAAGAGCAGCGCTTGGGCTTAGTTACATTGAAGCAACAACAGCAGCCGACGTAGCCGATCAATCGCAAAGATAACTATGTAAAACTTGCAGGTAACCTTCTGCTGGGATGAGCACAGCCACTCAAAGGTTCTTTACATACATTGTTTGCCTACTTTGCCTTGCTCACTTTTTGGCCGGCCTCATTCTCTGTTTGGTTTTTTCCCTTTTTGGCTTCCTTTCCTCTTTGGTCTTCTTCCCTTTTTGGCCTGGTTGCCGTGTTTGAACTGCTTTTAAGCATCGATTTTGGACAAGTATTTAAAAGCGCATTCCATTCTTCTAATATTTAGCTTATCTTATGGCATTTTAAATTTTTCTTTTCTTATATTGTTCATTTTTCAATTTTATGGCAATAAATTTACTTTTCTCACCCACTCTACCTTGTGCTGTGTGAGTTGCTTTCAAGCTCCACCCAAACTAAGTCTTTGTTTTCTTTGCTTGTTTATTTTCTGCTGCTGTTTCATTTTGCTTTTCCATCTTCCTTGCTTTCCTTTTTCATGGACAAATAAGTTTTAGCATATCGTCTAAATCAATCTGTTAACACAATACTTAAGGGGATTTTTACGCAATTTTCACACTTTTCAAAAACTTAAGCTGTTCAAAAAAAAAACAAGGAAGAGCAAACAATATACCATATAGAAATATTGTATATCGTCTTCGTGTACGCTTGCTTCTGCTGCTGTCCACTGTGTATTACTAAGACTTTTCTACAGGTTTTTTTTTTTACTCAAAAGGAATACACAAATATCTCTCAGCTGCCCATTTCTGCTTAACATTCTTCGCCTTATTTAGTTTATCACTAAAGTAATAAATTTTTTGCTTGAACTTTGAAGTAGAAACAATAAACAAGAAGTGGTAGTTGAAAGCCGAAGCTGCTGCTTTTCGGCCAAGCGTACACGAACCACATCCCTTTTGTGGGATTATTATACATGGATAATAGATTATGATGGCATGCGACTAAAGAAGCTTAAGCGTTTAATCAATTTATACTAGCAAGATAGGCATGAAAGCTAGCGAGTGGATGATAGGGTGGATAGTTGGTGGTGAGAGCACAAAATAACCTAAGGCCGTTTATTGTGTGGCTGTAAAGTTATTTATGTACAATGTACATATGTCTATTGAGGCCTACTCAAGTAGCAAAGCAAATCGCAAATCGCAAATGACATTGAAATGTGTTGAAATATGATATGGCTTTTGTGCTAGCTAAGGGCTATAAACTGGCTAGTCACTTATTAGGTGATGTTATGGCAATGGAATTGATATCATTATCATGCTGCAGATGTTTAGGGAGATGGTGGCTGTAGAATGGAGAATGGATTGTCTGTAATTGAAACTTCTATATAAATGTAGGTAATTAATGTATGTAAATAATGCCTTCAAGTCGCTTTGTTCTACTTTATGTTACATTGCCAAGTTTGAAATTTCTTTTTTGTGGAATATAGAAGAAGGAAGTAGAAATAAAGTTGCTCGCAAACAAACAATTGAATAAAGAAGTGCCAAAAGCGTTTTTAGAAAGCAGCTAAATTTAGCTTGAATGTAGAGAAAGGTAAATACTTACAAACAGTGAAACAACAAACTTGTTAACAATTGATTTCTTTGTTGTTTCTTTGCACATGTATGAAACAAAGGAACAGCAGGAAAAATGAAGAACTTCTAAAGGTGCGCATGAGAGACTACAAAGGTTTAACCAACCGTATTGCAGTTTACGTATGTCTTTTAATGGCCCTTTTTTTTTTCTAATAATTATTTTATGTGAATTTTATATGAGCTATTGGCCAGTTTTTTATTACAGAAAATTTGAAAAAAAAGTGTTTTTTTCATAGAAGTTATGGATCCATTTCGGAGACCACCACATCCCCTCATCAGACTTCTTCAGGCGGCGCCAACCGAGGATCGAACTCGAGCCTTTTCGATTGGTAATCCAATGACAATCCCATTGAGCTACCACCGCCGTCAGCTTTGTTACGCTTAATTCTCAATTTTCCTTTTATTACCAGGGATGGAAAATAATTGTTATTTTTGAAATTTCAACTCAAAAAGTCAAAGGGAAAGGGTTAATATTTTTAACATTTATATATACCATTGTGATGCTCGTGGGCCACAGATGGTCAATCCGATGTGATTTTTATTTTTTTGGCTTTTATCGAAAAAATCAAAAAATAACGATTAAACTTTGATTTTTATTTTTTACGTCAAAAATAAAAATCAAAATGGCGTAGATCAATGAATATTGGTATCTGGGTCATATTTGGTATATAGGTCGATGCGTATACCAATCGGAAGCGAATGCGAATACCGAATATCGAATACAAATACCGAGTACCGAGAACCGAATATGCATACGAATATCTATGCATATGAATATGTATGAATATGAGTATGAAAAGTGTGTGAAGGGGAATATGGATACCAGTATGAACACGTACATATACCGAATACCAACCACGAACTCTGCATATCGAAACGAATACGTATAGCGAATTCGAGTCACGAATTCAAATACTGACCAGTACCGAATATTAATCTGAAAAGTAGGTGAATGCATACATATTCATATGTATCATGACATCACATTATGATATCACATCACATAATCACATCACATCGTGACATCACATCATGACATCACATCACGACATCACATCATGACTTCACATCACATCATGACATCACATCACATCATGACATTACATCACATCACATCATCACATCGCATCATGAAATCACATCATGACATCACATCACATGATGACATCACATCACATGATGACATCACATCACATCATGACATCACATCACATCATGACATCACATCACATCATGACATCACATCACATCATGACATCACATTACATCATGACATCACATCACATCATGACATCACATCATGACATCACATACGTATTCGTTTCGATATGCAGTATTCGTGGTCGGTATTCGGTATATGTACGTGTTCATACTGGTATCCGTATTCCCCTTCACACACTTTTCATACTGATATTCATACATATTCATATGCATATTCGTATGCATATTCGGTTCTCGGTACTTGGTATTCGTATTCGATATTCGGTATTCGCATTCGCTTCCGTATTGGTATACGCATCGACCTATATACCAAATATGACCCAGATACCAATATTCATTGATCTACGCCATTTTGATTTTTATTTTTGACGTAAAAAATAAAAATCAAAGTTTAATCGTTATTTTCTGACGTAAAAAATAAAAGTCAAAATTTAATAGTTATTTTTTGACGTTTTCGATAAAAGTCATAATCGTTACGATCCCTGTTTATCACAATCCACATACCAACAACAGTAGCTTAATGACACTCTGTCTTTGCTACCTAGTATGTTGGTGCGATTATGTGTTTGTTTTGTACAAAGTTCTAAAGCTATTAACAAGCAAAGCTTTTGTACAGCCAATGCTTGTTATTGTTTTCAGAATTTTGTTTTTCGGCAGGCTCTCCATAACTTCTACCAAAAAAATTTTTTCAATTTTTCTTAATTAAAAACTGGCCAATAGCTCATATAAAATTCACATATTTCAGTTTAGTTTTAGCCACGACTTAACTTACTTGATATGCCACGCTAAACGAACCTTTCAGTTTTCATTTTTTTCATGCACCTACCCTGCTCGCTATTTTGCCAACTAGTGGTTTTCTTGGTTGTTTTGGTTGCTACATTTGCTCATTTGGTTCTTATATTTGCTTTTTTAGTTGTTGAGTTTGTTCAAGCGAGACAAATTTTTAATTTGTTTTAGTCATATTAAGAGCCGACTAACTTGTGACTAAATTAATAATGAGTGGTGAAACCAAATACAACAAAATTACTACTAAACTCAGTTGGTGAAACAGGCCATACAATTATAGATAGTTTAGGTTAGGTTGGACTGGCTGTCCGCACATAGACTACGCAAGTCGATGTATTGTGAAACGTAAGTCCGTAGTGCTACCAGCAAATAAATAGTAAACTATAGTCCCTTTGAAAATCATATATCTCTACTTTATAATCGCTATTGTTGCAGCTCCAAGATAAATGCACTCAATAAACATAATCGCGAAGAATTGAGAATCTTAGTTTTTCAATGTTCATAGGTATACTAGAAATATATTCGAACTATACTGGGTTCCAAAAAGAAAAACTGATAACCATATATTACTATAGCAACAAGCGTAGAAGTTTTTTGCAACTTTTAGATCATTATTTTAAATTAATTAATATGCATTTAAGAGCTTGTTGGCCATGTGATTTATTACAAGATAATCACTAACACTATCATAAAAATTTCCCACCAAATAATGGACTGGATATCGAATTCAGAATGAAGGGGAAAATATGTATGTAGGATAACCAAGTTACTGAATGACTTCGTTTTCAGATCGAATAACAACATTTTCCACATTCCTTGTTGAAGACGAGACTCGAAAATGAGGATCATTAAAGTTCTCACAAGTCTTTTTCGCGATCAATCCAAGTGATGAAAATCTAATGATGAAATTTTCCGTGCCTTAAGATGCCAACAGATGCCTGCAACCCGTGTCAGCTAACACGATTTACCTTATTAAAGTGGCATGTAGGTAAATGGACAAAAGTTCAAACCATACATACATATCGCACCCTAAATCATAAAGTGGCACAACTCAAAATTCAAAAATTTTCAGGAGAGCCAAAAAACTTTTTTTCATAACAAGCAAGTTCAAAAGTTTTTTTTTGGCAATCGCTAGAGATATGTTCCGTATGCCCGTTTATAAAAAAAACTCGATTTCGAAAAATTTTGAGTTTGCCACTTTTTGATTTAGGGTGCGATATATGCAACCCGTACCGAAAGAATCAATACCCTTTTTGATCGTTTATTCTATATCAATCAAAACGCGTACAGAATAAATTTTATTTTTTAAGAAATAAGAAGACTTTACTTCTTACTTAGTCCTATCCAACACTTATGTACATATATAAAATATCGCGATTATTCTTTGGAATTGTTAACCAAGATTAAAAATGCATAATTATCTGACTTAATCTTCGGTTTTCAGTTAAATTCAAAACAGTTGAACTGATAAAATAAATACACTTCACCCCTGAACGTAATAAATGCGCTTGTCAAAATGACAAAAAGCCACTCACTTACTCTCGTATAAAAAAAAATGACATCGACTCCAATTACCGCTAAACTTTTATTTAGCTGAAAAGCGCTGGGAAGCAAGTGGCATGCGATTCTTATTGAGCCAAACAGTTAAGCGGATTTGGCGATCGAACTTCGACAGTGTTAGAGCGAAGCACAACAGCGACTGTGAATCAAGCATATAAACTCTCCCGCGCATATCACATTCGATCGCGTGTCGTGACAAAAGTTTCAAATTTACATACTATTTTAAATAAAATTTTTAGTGCAAAGATAATGCAACAAGGTGAGTTAAATGTGCAAAAGAATAAAAAAAAAATTATAATAAAAAGTTGATATTATTTACGCGAGTCAAAATCACAGTTCGAGAAAAGATACACAACGCTAGTGATATTTGACCTCTGTGGACCCTTTGCTTACAAAAGGAGCCACAAAAATGGATTGCAGTGCATGGCACTTGCTGAATTTGGAGATATAATGGGTGGCTTTTTCTTGGGGCAGGTTGCGCTTTTTTATATACATACTATCTCGCGGAGTTTAAAGTTTGGCTAGAAAGACCAAAAGTAAAGGGAAGGAATAAAGTACTGACACATTGGTCTAGAGATTAAACCATACCCCGAGTAAAAACAAAAACACACAACTAATATTCATATACTTTGTGTAAATAAAATGCACACACAAATGAATTTTTACACCTTAACTGGAAAAATTTACTATTATGACCAAAACATACATACATACATTTATGCCCGTTTTCATTGTCCGCTTGTAAATGATACAAATTTATTTTTTGCAGGTCTTTAATCGTACCTTTTACCTTTTCGAAGAACATAATTGAGCTCTCAACTCTGTGAAAGCAGTGAGAGTGAGGATAAAAATAAAGCAAGTGTCCTGTTTTACATGAGAACAAAAATTATACTCAAAGGACATAATCAGCGTGCAGAGCAATAAACGTGTGTGAGATACGCTGGAAAAGCATAAATGACAAAGCAACCGCAAAAATTTACAACCACAAAATGACTGGAGAAATGTAAAGGTACACATCGTAGATATAAATACTTATATGCATACATATGTACATATCTATATATATTCATATGCCTCTGTATACAAACATAATGGGCACATGGGGCGTGTAATTTTAGCAGATGATTAGTGCTCCCAGGGCCGCCGAGAGAAAATCCGGGCCCGGGGTCAAAATAACTACGGGTCCCCATACTAAATGAACAAATTCTCAAAATCAAAATTCAATAAATATATAATTACGAACTTTGATTTATCTATACATTAATACAGATCAAGTAAATATGTTTACATAGAAATATACATATTAGGGTGGGTCAAATGTATTGTTCAAAAGGCACATCCAGTTTCCGAATCCATGGGTCATACTGAGTAATATTGTCCATGGGACCATAGGTCTGAATGAATTCTGTTTAAATACATATTGCTTTATTTGTATGAAATAAATTTCTTTAAATTGGAATACAAATATTTGTTGGTAGGAATTTGGTATATCAAAAGACTGATTCTGCTGAACGCTTTAGGGCCATTTTTTTTTATAGAGAGATAAAACAAAAAATTGATGGTTAACTATCGAATGCCAGTTAACTCGTCACCGTGAAAATGGCCCTTAGTGAAACAGCAATCGAATTCAACTGTAGGAAGCACCAAAGCCAATTTTAGCTTCGCAAGCTTCGTTTGTTTTCGGCGTATCGCTGTTTACATATATACATACACGTACATATATGAGCATTTCCTGGGCGTTTCGGGCGGTATGTTCGCACGATTTTTTGAACTTTTGAGGCAGAAATATCGCGAAATATTTTATCGTTTTATGATAAAGGGAAATATTTAGGCCACGGCTAATGATTAAAGTATGTTAGCGACAGAAATTTAGTTTAATGCCTCTATTTTAGCCACTTAAAAAAAAAAATGGAAGTGTTTTTTTAGCGTCCGGAACGCAGTTTAAGTGGCTAAAACAGAGGCATTAAACTAAATTTCTGTCGCTAACATACTTTAGTCATTAGCTGTGGCCTAAATCTTTCCTTTTATCATAAAACGATACACTATTTCGCGGTATTTCTGCCTCAAAAGTTCAAAAAATCGTGCGAACATACCGTCCGAAACGCCCAGAAAATACCCATATCGCTGTATAAGAATTTGCATCATACCGAATTTTTCTGTTGCAACAGAAAAAGAATTCAAATTTATGCTGCAAAGCCGACGCCAAAAACCAACAATTCCTTAAGTGGGGTGCAGACCGTTAAGAGATTTATAAAATTGTTTGAAATTTAAAATGATTGCTATCTACGAAAGGTGATTAAAGGTGTTGTTTGTTTGTTTTCTGTAAGCAAAAACTTGGATATCATTTTGAGATTCCCGGGCCCTCTAAAGCCCGGGCCCGGGGCAATTGACCCCCTCAGCCCCCCCCCCCTCTCGTCGGGCCTGAGTGCTCCTCTGTTGGCCACGCAGCAGCAAGCAAGCAAAGGGAGATAATCGAGTCGTTGTCGTCGTCAAGTGTTGGTAACGAAAATCATTTGCGGATTTGCCACGTTTTCTTCGTTGAAGAAAGAGTAATTTTTGCCAAAGAGTAATTTTTGAATTTAAAATATTCTTGTTTCGGAAGGGAATTTTTCTCGTTAACCCTAAATACACCATTGGCGTAGATATAGCATTTTCAGGTCAAATGAAACCTTTTTCAAGTCAAGTGAAACTTTTTTCAAGTCAAGTGAAACCTTTTTCAAATTAAGTGAAACCTTTTTCAAATAAAATGAAACCTTTTTCAATTTAAGTGAAACTTTTTTCATTTAAAATGAAACTTTATTCATTTCAAATGAAACTTTTTTCATATCAAATGAAACTTTTTTCATATCAAATGAAACCTTTTTCAAATTAAATGAAACCTTGTTTAGTTAATACAATAATATTCTTATATGAATTTTTTGAACACGGCTTTTTTTTCGTAAGTTAACAATTCAAAATATTTTACACAATTTGCACTCTAAGCTAGCAATATGTATAAAAGTTCGACATCACCTCAGAACTTTTTGCATTTCAATGTTTTTGTTGTTTTATTGTTTGTATCCCAGCAAACATTCGGACTCATATAAGCGTCAGTAAACATTTCTTAAGCTTATATGCCACATAAGCTGTGGGTAGAGTGCTCGCCTGCTATGCCAGAAGTCTCGGGTTCAAACCACAGTCCGAGCAAACACCAAACAAATTTTCTAATTAGTAAAAATCCAATTATTGGGTTTTTTAAGAGCAGCAGTCTCTCGGCAGTGGGCGGCATACCCTCCAAATGTATTCCTGCCATGAAAAAGCTTCTCACAAAAAATGCATTCGCCGTTCGGAGCCGGCATAAAACTATAGGTCCACCCAATTAGTAGAAAAAACAAAAGGAGCACACCTCGAATTGGGAGAGAAGCTCGGCCATAAAACTCGTCAGAGTTATAATAGCGCCATTGTATTATATTATTATTATTTTATACCACATATGTCACACCTATATATTTCGGACTCATATCAGACTCCAAATTATGAGAATTTCAAGAATGTTTGCTGGGCTGAAAGAGCTTGATCTACTTAATTTTAGTACATATCGTCGTACCATACGAAAACTAACATCAGATTTTTTGTGGCTGACGAAAAGTAAAAAGTTCAAGTTTTGGCCGACGAAAAGTAATAAAATCAACTTTTGGCTGACGAAAACTATAAATTTCGTATAAACAACAACAATTTTAATGTAAAAACACTATATAATTACTGATAATTTTCGTCAGCCAAAAGTCGATTTTATTACTTTTCGTCAGCCAAAACTCGATTTTATTACTTTTCGTCGGCCAAAAGTCAAATATTCTACTTTCGTACAGAATTTTTTTATTGATAGCTTTCGCCAGAAATTTTAAATATGTTAGTTTTCGTATGGTACGACGATATATAAATATATCATGTACATATCGACGCTTCCAAACAAAACTGTACTAAGTTAGAAAACTGTGTTTTGCAGGAGAAGCTCTCAAAGTTTAAACTCGATATGAAACCTCAGTTTTATGCTAAGTATATTTTCACTTGTAACTTCTGTTTGGATTGAACGATCAACACCAAAACTCGACAATATCAAAGTCAGGGTACGCTTTATATAAAACCGTGAGAAAAAATAAAAATTTGCTACGTGATTTTTCATGGCAAGCTCTCAAAGTTTTTATTCTGTAAAAATCTCGAGTTGTATTATATGTACACTTTTGCTTATAACTTTTGATTGGATTGTCCAATTGATACCAAAATTAGACAGCATCTAAATTAAGACACGCTCTACTTGAAAACGCCAAAAACGGGAAAATGTACTAAGTCGACTTAGTACAGTATTGTTTGGAAGCGTCGATATATAAAAATAATGAAACCAATAACAAACTAAACAATTAAATTGTTGTTGTGATAATTTTGCAAATATATATATATATACACTCAAAAAAAAAAAATGACTCAGATTATGGAAAAATGGGAATGATTCGGCGCTAAAGACATATTTCCATATTTTGATGTACAATTTTCTTTAAAACGTGGTTTTTATTCCTTGATTTGAAGAAAATCGTACATCAAAATATGGAAATATGTCTTTAGCGCCGAATCATTCCCACTTTTCCATAATCTGAGTAAGTTGTTTTTTCAGTGTAGGTACATATATATTGTTGTACATAGTTACCACTAATAACATTCAAAGTTCAATACCTTGTACTAACTAAACAAGGTTTCATTTAATTTTAAAAAAGTTTCATTTGAAATAAAAAAAAGTTTCATTTGAAATGAAAAAGGGTTCATTTGAAATGAAAAAAGTTTCACTTAAATTGAAAAAGGTTTCATTTTATTTGAAAAAGGTTTCACTTAATTTGAAAAAGGTTTCACTTGACTTGAAAAAGGTTTCATTTGACCTGAAAATGCTATACTTGCGAACTCAATCGCTACCACACTAATGTCACGTTTTAATTCCGGCATATTAAGCGCCCTCATTCAAAATCATTAATCTTTTTAATCTCTCGAAAAAGAAATAAATATTTACATATTTAATATTAATTCAGTAGAATCCGAAATAAAACAAATTTTAATTCTAGCTCAGGAAATAGCAGGTAATTGGGAAAGGGAATTTGATAATTTAAAAGTTGTGTCACCAGCTGCCTACACTTTAAAATTTCTAACTTGGAATATCGCATGACATACATACATACATATATATGTATGTACATAAACACACACTCAAAAAAAAAAATTTCTCTCGATCAAAGACATAATTTTCCTTATTTTGAACACGCGTCCCAATACAAAATTTTCTTTGTTTTGTGTAAATTTTCTCAAAAATGTGGAAAAAACATAAAAAAAACTTTCAAACAAATTCGTTGCCATGGGGATTTGTATGGGAATTTAATTTCTCAAAATTAAAGAAATCAAGTCTTCAAAACAAGGAAAGTTGGGAATGGAATGGCGCTTAAAGAATTTTTCATTATTTTAATGTATGAATTTTTTCAAAACAAGTATATGAAACCATGGCAACGCATGTAACAACAATATTTTATAAACCTTTTAACATGTTTTAAGGAAAATTTACTCAAAACAAAGAAAGTAGTGTTCAAAATAGGTAAACAATTTCTTTGACCCCTCCATATATTTTTTTTCGCTCAGTGCACAGTTATGCATGTTTAATCAATAAAAATAAAATGTTTTGATTAAAAAGACTTACCTACAATGATTTCAACCAATCAAATAAAAGCACAAATTTAAAGTAATAACAAGGACTGTTTACTCGGAATCACACAACAAAGGGAAAAGTGATTTTGTGGGCAGTTAAAAGGAAAATTAATGGACCATTTCGAAGAAATTAATTGCGTAGTCAAATAAAATTTAATATATGGATATATACAGTGGCGCACACAGAAAAATATTTTGGGGGGGGGGGGTTTCAATATCCAACGAAAAATTAAAAAAAAAATACTTAAAACTCGTCCAAACAATTTTTACTTAAATTTTTGTTTGGGGAGTGGACCTACATATGGACACATTACACAAAGGCACCTTTTAAATCTCAATTCATTGCATATTCTCTGTATTTAAACTAATACCATGTCTCCACATAACGTGTTTCACTATTTTTTTCTCCATTTTCTCTCTCAATCTTGTTTCGACACGGAAACCAGTGCCGAAACTCGCCAATTTCCATACAAAATTTCTGACAGCGAGTGAAGATTGAAACACTGTTTCATTCTGAATCATCTTGCCAACCTCGATGATAACGATGTCTTCTCTACTTTTGTATCGAAAATCTATCGAAATCTCACACAGACCAAAACAAAAACGCAAAAATAAGCAAACATACAAACATTTAAGAAGAGCAAGAAAGAGAAATGTTAAACTGAATCACGATCAGCCACGTGAAGACGGGTTATTTAGCGAGATGTTTTGCTACATGTTTCTTTGGCGAAACAAGTTATGTGGAGACGGGCTTTGAAACTAACAAGTAAGGAAGCCTAAGTTCGAGTGGAATCGAACATTAGATACTCAGCTGTATGCTTCCATTGTTTGTTTGCGTTTATTCGATTAGGGTGTATTTTATATGAATCGAGTGCAGCATAAAGTGGGCGCAGCTACGCCCATTTTCAAAATTTTTATCAATCATTCAACTAAGCATATAAATATTATTGTTAGTGCAAATTTGCAACCCTTTATGACTTCTAATTATAAAGATGTTACGTTACAAATTCCCAAAGGGTTTTCCAGAAACGTCTTTGTTAAAAAGTAGGCGTGGTCATAAACCGATTTCGCTAAATTTTTGAGCATGTATTACCACAAGTTATTAAAGTGTACAAACTGATTTTCATCATAACATCTCAATTATTTGTAGAGTTATGGGTTCCGAAATCTCGTAGATTTCTTTGTCTGAAAAGAGGCGGTGCCACGCCCATTTTCCAAAATTTTTCTACTTTTAGTTTTATGTCTATAGTTGGACTCATGACACAAAATTTCAATGACATATCTTTATATTTGACAAAGATATCGCTTAAAATGTTTTTATTTGGCCCCTTAATAGTTCTCATATATAAATTTGGGCGTGGTCGTCAACCGCTTTTGGCAATTTTTCGTCCAAACATTTTCCTAAGTAAGTAAATTTCATTGATATATCTGCTACGGTTTCTGAATTATGGCTTATAAACCTTTCAATGTTTGCCCATTAATAAGTGGGCGTGGCACCGCCTATTTAATAAAATTTCATCAAATTTCTTCATGAGAGCCTGGTCCCAATACGTGGGTAAAATTTTATAGCTCTAGCTATATTAGTGGCTGAGATACTAGATTTCCGATTTTTTCTATATAGGAAAAGTGGGCGTGGTCATGGTCCGATTTCGCCCATTTTCAATACCAACCGTCCCAGTCCCGATACCAACTTGCATTCCAAATTTGATCAAAATATCTAAATTTTTGCGCGAGTTAGTGTTTACAGACGGACGGACGGACATGGCTCAATCGATTTCTCTTTTCACCCTGATCATTTTGATATATATAAGTCTATTTCTGTCTCGAGTATTTCATTCTGTTACAATCCACCGTTATGTGATTAAAACTATAATATTCTGTGTACTAGTACAGCTGAGTATAACAAACCTCAGCTAATATCCACAGCATACTTTTAGGGAAATGTCTCCACACTGCTTGTTTATAAACATAATCAGTAGTTGTTGACAAATATTGGCAATGTACATCCACGTATATTCATAGATTTTACAACATGTATTTACACAAATATTTTTGCATGTACCATCTTTTATAAAATTATTTTTTTATGGTGTTGTCAAATTTGGGGGGGGGGTTTAACCCCAAAACCCCCCTTGTGTGCGCCAATGGATATATATGTACATTGTACATACATACATTTGTACCTAAAACCACACGTGTATGTACTTATGTATGTATGTATGTTTGTTACATTTGTATTAAAATTGAAAATAAAAGGTCAGCTTAGGGACATGAGATGGAAAGATTGAAGAGGAATTATATATTTATGTATGTAAATTAAAAATAATTTTAAAAACAAAGGAAAATGAACAGCAAAAATATACAAATAAATATCGTTAAATTTAAAAACTAGCCGAAGCTTCGAAAATATATACATACATACTTGTCGGATGTACACTTATCGGATGTACATACCTACTATGTATCAACTTATGTTAAGCTAAATTTGCGGTTTTTGCTCACATCAAAAAGACATGCAATATGCCGCCAAATAAAGCCAATAAAGCAGCAAATTAATAAAAGTAAAAGTGTACGTAAGTTTTCATGTTGGTTATGGGAGAACACCCATTGAATTTGCAAAGGGCTTGGCCGGCGAGATTTACGCGCACAATACGCAATAAAAAGTGTCGCTTTGCCATTCTCTTAATGGTCATATATGTATATGTACATAATATGTAAAAAAAGCAGAATAACAATGTATAAATACATTAAAAATGTTTTGTTATTTAAGATGCATTAGCTAATGAAGCATTAAAAATCATCATGTAAACAGCAGCGGTAATTAACCACACAAGCCTTCTGTGAAACTCGACTTTGTGTCATACTATCCACACACGCATGTTCGATTGACTTCAAATTATTGCACATATTTTCACTGAAATCAACTCTGAAAGTGAGAATCAAACCTTATTTAGTAAAAAATCGTATTGGTCTCCAAAATCAATAATTTCACATTCAAAAATACATCCAAATCAGTAATATTGCTTGGGTCACCCAGTGCAGCAAGGGTGCATGTTTTTTTCGACGTTCTGGAGAGTCTCCGGGTACTGCCCCGTTCGCTAGGAAGCACTACATAATCGCTTTTAATATGTTTCCTTTTCTACTCGTTATATTCGTAGGAGTAAACTCAGGGAACAACAGCATTTTAAAATCAAAAATAAAATTTTTGTTTTTATAATGCATGTTTTAAACCAAACCATTTTTATTTTAACAATTAAAATTTTTAAATTAAAAATGAAATTTTTGAATTAAGAATGCAATTTTTGAAGTAAAAATACATTTTGGATTTAAAAAGAAACATACTTAAATTAAAAATGAAAATTAATGTTGATTCAAAAACTCGCTCTTTGTTCAACATTTTTTGTGAGAAAATATTTTTTTGTGAGAAATCCAACAAAAACAATAATGAGAATCGATTTTTTTTAATTTTGTTTTTACAATAATTCATATAATTCATGGATTCTTTTTTAGGAAAAGGGAAGTATAAATAGGTTACTACAATTCAATATAATGTTTAATGTTCCACTATGTGATGGCGTTGGATTGAATTTCAGTTTGATGTCATGGTTCGAATTCGGAGGAGAATATAAAATGAAGAAGAAAAAGGAGAATAAGGAGAATAAGAAATAAAGATAGCAAACAGTTAAGGCGAAGTAGAAAAGAAGAGGAGAACAAGCGGAGGCAATATTTATGTAGTTGGGACTCGGATTGAGAGAAGATGAAGAGAATGCCGTTTGATACAATTTCAAATCCGGAAGAGAAAATAATATAGAGAACACTGCAGCGTTTTTTTTTTTCTCATAGTGCTTAAAATAAAAATAAACATTTTTAAATTTAAAATGTTTTTTCTTGATTTAAAAATTTTACAATGAACATTTTTAAAATAAAAATGTTGATATTTATGTACATCACTTTTAAATACGTTTTTGCCCATTTTAAGCACGTTTTCATGTGTTTTTATAATTTTTTTTCCCTGAGTGTACCTAAATATACATAGATGCTTATACCCCGTTCAATTGCATTTTTCCATGATTCTTCTCGTGTCTTAATTTTTATGTCTTTGCTTATGTTTTGTTTACTTCTGCACTTCTGCACATACATGATTTCGCTTTTATTTTTTTGCCATTTTTTCCGCTTTGTTTCGCTTTTCATTTATCTCATAAAATTGCATTTCATGTCGCATTTTCTTTTACCTCTTTTCTGCTACTATTGCTACTGTGAATGCCAATGTACATATATGTTTACGTTCTCTGATACATATCTTGCCATTTTTGGCATCACTTCTCCCCAATCACTGAAGCGCGAAATTCTTGCTTACGCTTTTTTTGTGACTGCCTCAATTAGTGTCGATTTTGTGATTACAAAAAATTGAGTATTTAAAAACAAAAAATTCATTGTTGGAAATTCTTAAAGTTTTGTCTTTAGTTTATCTACTTTTACTGTACCAGGATGTTGATTAACGCAGATTTAAATAGAATAAGTTTTGTGAACTGTACCCCAACTTATGGGACTATTGTATCCTCTCTTAATCACAATTATCACCTAAGCCGGGCTCCTCCACAAAGAAGGGAATGGTGTTTGGCTTTGAGCCTGCAATGACGTGCCAGAATTCCTGTCAGTATCGTACCCACTATAGTACCCTCCCATTAACGATTTTTCTTGGCGTAATCCAGTAGTCTATCGTCAGTACCCTTCCCTTAATTTTCTTTCTTCTTGCCTGAGCTCATTACTGATAGTATGTAGCCCTATCGCTACGAACGGCTCGGAACCTATAAATTTTGTAGTTGCAGCACGCCCTCTACACTCCAGTTTCCTGGCAGTCATGAAAAGAGAATGGATTTGCGATTTGCCACTTCGCTTAGACCGCATGACTATCACTTAAAAAGATTATACCACATTGCAATATTATGCCCGCATACTGATTTATGGCGTAAACTTGCGCCTAGAAATGCTTGGGTAGACCTCCATTGGTGCGGATATCTTGGTTCTTGGGCCAAAGAATTGAGCTCCAATCCCCTCAGTGTCAGTCTTCTTCGAAACATCAGTATGCCATATTAGATCATGGGATTGTTGATAACTCTCGATTCTAGAGACATTACAGTATTTTTTGTCTCCTAGTTCTATTATAAACTTTTTTTCAAAGTTAATTATCCTATTGATATCATCTCTGGGGAATTGAGAGATTGGAAGCTTCTCCGTAATCGGGGAAATCGTTTTCGTATTAGATGAGCTATAGCAGGAGATTTCTGTATTAATTTCTTTTTAGTTGTTTGTTTTGCCGACAGTGTAGGATTGCGATGTGTTGCGGAACGAATTTCCGTCAACACTTGTCAAGTTTAATTTGGTTACAAACCGATTTTGGCTATGTGCCATCTTCAGTATCCTGTTTCGTTCTCTGTATTAACTAAATTATAAAGTTTGTTCTGTAGCAACAAACGCCAGAGATTTTGTACCGAAACACTCGCAACATTTTTTGGATTCATTCATAGGCCTCGGTGTTACTAAAATTAATGGGAAAGTAATCTGATATTCTCTTTTAAATTTCCATACGTAATCCAGTAGTAACCACTTACATACATATGTATATTATTTTAACGAAATAACAACAACAACTTAAGAGTTAGTATAAAATTCTAAATTAGTTGCCTATCTGTTCCAGTGGCACATTTCAGCATATCAAATGTTTCAATAAGCTTATTGAAAATTCTAGCACATACTAAAGTAACTGCTTTATATTTTAATTAATATTGAAATAATATCAGTTTTAATCAATCATGTACGCAAGCACTATAGCAACTTATTTATGTATATATATTAGGGTGGGGCGATTTACTAACCTATATCGCGCGATCGAAATTTGGATTCCTCTCATTTTTCTGAGTAGAAAACACTTCCAAGACATTTGCCTAAAATTAATTTTGATGTTCCGGAATTTGGTTTTTATGAACCAAGACGAATTTTTGAAAATAAAAATTTGGCAAAAATCCGGTTATGGAGGCTGAATGCCCAAAATCGCATATTTTCGCGATTATCTCTTGTTGTGTACAATACATCTTAATTTTTTACAGATAAGTCAATACAATATATGAACAGTATTTTAAAATATTAATTTATCTTCCTGTATAGGAAAACTAGAGTGCACTCTTTTTTCCTTGGCCCAAAATCGCGGTATGGATTCTCTATGTTATAGTCATTTGATACGATGATTTTCGCCGTCAGCGCTTTGTGTACAATAAATTCTTCAAATCCAAAATTTCAAAATTTTAGCTGCAAAAATTTAAGAGTTATTCCCTAAAACGTAGACTTATGCTTCTGAAATTTGTTTTTTGCTTCCAATAGTACGCTATGGCGTATGAGTAACCTTGAATTTTTTTTAGAGTTGACTAAAGTAAAAAAACAAGTCCCAAACAGCATACGTCTACGTTTTTTTTTGCAGCTAAAATTCTGAAATTTTGTATTTAGAGCATTTATTGTACACAAAGCGCTGCCAGCGAAAATCATCGGTATCGGATGACTATAGCATGGAGATCCCATACCGCGCTTTTGGGCCAAGGAAAAAAGAGTGCACTCTAGTTTTCCTATACAGAAAGATAAATTAATATTTTAAAATATTGCTCATATATTGTATTGACTTATCTTTAAGAAATTTGCAAAAAAATTTAAGATATATTGTACACAGCAAGAGATAATCGCGAAAATATGCGATTTTCGGCATTCAGCCTCCATAACCGGAAATCAGGCTATATCTCGAAAACGGATAATCCGATTTTACTTTCGATTTCATATCTGGATTCAGCATAAAATTCTGCTTCAATTCGATGTGCATATTGGCATAGATATTTTTTTGTCGATTTTTGCCCAATTTATATTTTCAAAAATTCGTCTTGGTTAATAAAAACCAAATTCCGGAACATCAAAATTAGTTTTAAAAAAATTTCGTAGAGGCGTTTTCTACTCAGAAAGATGAGAGGAATCCGAATTTCGATTGCGCGGTATCGATTAATTTCCCTCCATACAAATGGCCCCACCCTAATATACATACATATGTATGTAAATATTTTTTGTCAAGCAATCAACCAGCAGCATGCGAGTATGTATGTAGATAAATGTACCTAGAAGCATGCCATTTATAAGCACATGCACTGCAACATATTCGTACGTAATGTACTTGAAAATTCACTCTACTAAACAAATACAAAACTAAGTATACATATTTATTTTATATATATACATGTATGCAAATATGCACGTACATATCGCTAGCTTAGAGTGCAAACTGTGTAAGTCCATTTTTATTGAAAAGTGTATTTATATGTGGAACGCTAGAAAATTCAAATACGCACCACCCTAAACAAGTCTCTGATACTTGTCATATTTCTACTCGTTGTTATTCTGTGATACGCAAATTGTGTAAGTCCAAAAAACGAAGAAAATTGTGTAAGTCCGAAATTTTACATGAACAGAAAATTTTATTTTCATTTCGAAAATTTTTTATTTTTTGTTTTTGTCTCTCCTAAAAAAGTTTGAAAAAAGGACTTACACAATTTGCACTATAAGCTAGCGATATGTAAACATGCAAAATGAATATTAAAACAACAATTTATTAGTTATCTTTGAACATGGCAGATGACGTTTTACCTGAGGGACACTCAGCATGTGGAATGTATGTACATGTAAGTTTGTATACAAAGGAGCTTGTGAAACATGTTGTTTAAACATGTTTCATGTTTCGAATACAAATCAATCAATATAAACATGAAAATTTCAATCATCACGAATGTATGGATGTTATATGTGTATCCTTTTTTGGTAGAATTGTTTATACCCAATAAACATTTTAGTTGGAAATTGATTCGAAGTCAAGTGGTTATCCAACTCGTTTTCTAATTTCCAATGTTTAATTTCCATTGTACCTACCTCCATTGAAGAACCGATTCATTCTCAAAATAATCTTAGTAAATAATCTTAGTTATCCACTTGAGAAACTGTTTGATATTAATTTGAACTCAAACATCAATCTCCAATTAGATTAAAATGAAGAAAAAATTACTTATTAAGAGAGCAAGGCAAAAAGTGCACTAACCAACATTGCCATCCAATTGATATACAAATTGGATATCCACTTGAAAACCACAAAATCTCTCCATGATTGGAAAAAATTTTGTCGCGTGCATATTATTATAACCAAATAACAAAAAAAACATACATATGTTCATACAAATCTATTCGTAAAGTTATAGAGTTAATAGAGTAAATAACGAAAATGATATAAAACTAGAGAGCTGCCTACTGTCGAAACCCGACAGTTTTTCTAGATGTTTAGTTATGACTAATAGCATTGACAGACGGCAGCCATAATCCCGATTACCGCTACACTTAATCCGATCTAAATTTTACCCCGACAGACGGCAAATATTGCGGATTAACAAACCAGCTGATGGAAGGTAGGCGCAGCGGCAAATTCAAAAACTTTTTTTATTTCCAAAGGTGGAGTGTAATGTCAAAATTAAAGCGAATTTATATCATGGTCAATACGAATGGGCGAGTCCAAAGAGAATTCAGTTTCAATCAAGGCGAAATATCATTTTGACATTACACTCTACCAATTACAATAACAAATACATTGAAAATTTCTGAATTCGCCTATGCGCCTACCTTCCTAAATCTTCTTTGGATTCTTCTTTTTCTTCACTTTAATTCACAATAGAGACTTTTCGCCAGAGACGTCATTAGAAAATGCCCTAATCCGCTAAAATTTTGAGGACTAACTCAAGAGATATTCCGGATTACCTCCACTTAATTCTCAAGTTAATTCCGAATTAGCTGGGTATTCCAGATTAACACTGCCGTGTGTTATTGCTATAAGGTGCAAGTATAGTTTTTGTATAATTATTTGTTGCTACTGTATATATGTATATATGTATATATAAACTTATGTATGTGTAATCAGCTGATGAATTTCTATTCTGTAGCTGAGCAGCATAAGAACTCGACGTTTAACAAACTCCAGCCACTCAACACCTTGGCAAAATTAAAAAATATATATCCGTGCGTCATGCGGATTGCGCCCCTCGTGGCGGTCGGGCGGGATATGGAGGGTAAACCGTTGGGAATTATTATTATTATTATTATTATTATTATTACTGTCACTGTTATTCTTTTGTTGTTTTTGTCGTTGGTGTTGTTGTCGTTACTCGTCTTCACAATTCTCCTACCTGCTTCTTTCTTTCTATCTCTGCTCTTTTCTTTTCTACTTATTCTTTCTTATCCTTCTTATTACTTGACTTTGTGTTTTTGTTGTAGTGCTTTTGCTACTATTTTATGGTCTACTTCTTTGAAACTGCACACCACTTCCAGCCAAACATGTTCAGAATTGCATGGTAAGTTTGGTGAGCACACACAAACTCACCTATGCTCGCGCATTGCCACAGCTATGTAGTGTTCGAAAGCATGCAACAACAACCACACGGTGATTTTCCAACGTTGATTGTGGAGGCATTTTCCAACCAATTTTAATGAAAATTGGCGCAGTTCTATTTGAGAGCAATACCTTGCTAATGGTGTTCTTAGTTTTAAAATCGGTTTAATAGTTTCGATGTAGAAGATGGAACAAAATTTATGTTAGCGTATTATTAATATGTAGATACCACCTCACCATATTGTATAGAGAGGGACTATACTATATTACGTGAGCTCTAAAAAAATAAGTATTATTTTAACTTATTTCGCATAACAGCAGCTGTTCATAGTCAATCGCTTGTTATTATTTTTCTAGAACTTTTTTTCATAATACTGTTTTGTAAACGGGGTTGATGACTAAGTACTCCCTTCTTTCAATCGATTGACCGCTGCAACTAAGGTGCGTTACCAAAAAACAAACTGACTACTGTCTATTTGGCCAACATATGTATTTTGTTTGTTTGGTTTTATTAATTGTCTATTCATTCTAAACAAAACATTATGCACACCTTTTTTATGCGCTTAACCTCTGCACAATGCAACTGTCGTATTAGCTTGGCGTAGAGAAAATTTATTGACAAGCACAGTGGTGGGTTGCAGTTTGGTTTGCACGAGTTACTCAGTAGTGCACCCCGCCGTTTAATTGGGCTGCATACGAATATAATGCATATGAAAACGTATTCAGGGTTGTTTTGAGGGTAGCATGTTTTTGTGAGTAAAAATAAAATACGAATTTCATGCACATTTATTTTGAATTTCAACTTCGGAAAAGAATGCGAAAATAATTTCTTAGTCTATACAAAAACTAGATCACTCTTTAGCCAAATGGAAGCTTTGTCAACAGTTGTATGTATTTTCGATTCGTTTTCATCTCGAAAGTCAGACCATTCTTGAAAGGACATGCTCGGTGCCGTCGTCGTCCTCCTGCAGACAGGAGGTATAATGAGGTCTAGATGATGACTATGGTGGTCATATGCTACGGTATGAGGGCCCGAAACTCCCTCCTTCTCTGCTTTTGCAGAAATTTGTAGAGTTCCAGCGTCCCTCGGGAGTTTCCCTCATGGAGTCGCTGATGTACCCACTTCGCAGTGCCCACTACAATTGGTCTTACAATTGACTGCGGTCCAGCTGAGTGTTCCGCCGTTCCACAATTTGGCATATTCATCGACCAGTTCGTTAACTTGAACAACGCAGTGTCCGGGTACTCACATAAGTTCAAGTTTATTCCATTTTGCTACGGATTCAAGCTTCAACTGACAGTCGCGAATAATTTTGTAGGAGGTTCGCGCAGTTTCTAGTGCCTTCAGTGCAACCTGGCTGTCACTTCGCTGTACTAATTTGGTATCTACGCCACATCTCATCAATTATCCATTCTGCTGCTTTTAGTATGGCCGATTGAAAAACCTTCGCCGTTGTACCTAAAGTATAATGGGCCCTGAAGTGGGGCACGGAGAGTTGTTTAGCAAGCTGTCAGAGTAAAACTCTTTGTTTCTGGCATGACAAGATGGTACCCCACGCATCCTTTGCTAGATCATACACGGTCAATTTGCCCACAAGAGATCAATGTAGAGATGCAGAAACTTTTCATAGCCTGCCCTTGGATCACCAAATCCAGCGGGCGCCGGTTCAACAGAGCACTTGAGAGTAGATACACTTAACCATGGTCCTACGTCACCACACTACAGCGGAGTACGTAATAATCGGTCTAATCAAAGCTGTCTAGATCCACATCACTATTGCTGGTATTTTACAATGTCCGAAAACCTTGAGTTTGTTTACCTTCAACTCGACGTGAGCTTTCCAGGTCAGCTTCCTATCTATAATCACCCCTAGATAGTTTAACTCATGGGAAAGACTTAGGTTTACACCTCTGAGCACCAGGAGGTTGAGAGCTTCCAGTTTCCTCTTCAATGTAAACGAAACCAGCGTTTGGCTTGGTGGGATTAACGGCAAGTCCCTGTGCGCCATGCATCAATCTTGTCCAGGATTCTTTTTGTTTGGACGGAGACCTCCCTGAGACATGTTTCTGACGCCAGGCTACTCACATCATCCGCATAAGCCTGAATGTGATTGAAATCTTGCATTTCCGTTAGAAGGTAGTCCACAATCAAGCAGCATAGCAGTGCCCCACCCTGAGGGTATCCTCCCTCTACCTGCGCTGTGGCAAAGAGGTGTATTTCGCCCCTTTGGTCAGCAATCTAACCTAACTCTTTCTCTGTCGAGTCATTTTCTAACGTTCACCACACATATCACTCCCTTTCCAAAACACAACCCATGAATGATAGAGAAAGAAAAACGAAAACATTTCCAAACACTACTTCACATAAGAATGCTTGCTCATCATTAATAGTTTTATGAGCGCATACTTTTCTTTTAATTTAAGCGAAAAATAATAAAGAATTATAAATTATAGCACTTTTGCGCTGTCAAATGTCAATTTTTGTAATTCCCTTCATGACAACTGTCATAAGTCATTTGCTCTGCTGTCACATTTCGTTTATGCTGCTTTGTCGCATTTTTTTTATACCTTTCATGGGAATGAAATGGTATTATAACTTTGTGCCGAAACACGAATGGTGAAAGTACCAGAAGGAGGCGTGGCAGACCTACCAAAATATATACCAATATGATCAGGATCATGAGCTGAGTCGATTAAGCCATGTCCGTCTGTCTGTCTGTCTGTTTGATCGCAAACTAGTCGCTCAGTTTTCGAGATATCTGCATGAAATTCGAAATGTTAGTGTATTTTTGGGAGAAGCTGATCATTCGTCGGAATCGGCCGAATCGGACCACTATAACATATATCTCCCATACAGCCGATTGTTCCGATATGGACATTTTTGGGTATAACTTCTCCATTTAAACTGATAAGGATATGAAACTTTGAAGTATTTGTACCCATATAGACCTAAATAATGTCTCCGAAATTTGTCAAGATCGGACCACTATAACATATAGCTACCATACAACCGATTGTTCAGATATGGAAATTTTGGGGTATAACTTCTCCATTTAAACAGCTAATGGCATGAAACTTTGAAGTATTTGTACCCATATAGACCTAAATAATGTCTCCAAAATTTGTCAAGATCGGACCACTATAACATATAGCTACCATACAACCGATTGTTCAGATATGGAAATTTTGGGGTATAACTTCGCCATTTAAACAGCTAAGGGCATGAAACTTTGAAGTATTTGTACTCATATAGACCTAAATAATGTCTCCGAAATTAATCAAGATCGGACCACTATTAAATATGGCTCCCATACAACCGATTGTTCAGATATGGACATTTTTGGGTATAACTTCTCCATTTAAACTGATAAGGACATGAAACTTTGAAGTATTTTTACTCATATGGACCTAAGTAGTGACACTGAAATTTGTCAAGATCGTACCATTATAATATATAGCTTTCATACAACCGATTGTTCAGATATGGATATTTTTGGGTGTAACTTCTCCATTTAAAGGGGATAAGGACTTGAAACTTTGCTGTGTTCGTACCCATATGGACCTAAACGATGTTACTATGAACTTTCAAGGTCAAAATATGGGTAGCTAAACTAAATCAGACCCGTTCATGAAAGGTATGAAGTCTTCGGTACGGCCGAAGACAGCCGCGCTCCTACTTGTTTTTGTTTGTTTTGCTCATTCGTTCCGTTGGCGATAAAAACTAGCTGTTATCGGCTGCTAATGACAAGTGGAAGAAGACACACGCCGAGCCGAGATGCATTGGCTGCTGCATAAGCAAGTGTAGATGTTATACAAAAACAACATGTACAATACGTATAAGAGATTAATAGAGCGATAGTGAAAGTGACACAGCAACTGTGTGGAGAACAAGAAAGAAGAAGAAAAACACTGTCTACTTGGGCGCGAACAAAATATAATGACAAGCAACATACCTACTTCATTGCATTGGCTGTAAAGTTGATTTTTTATGATTTTATGATAGGCTCTTAAAATTTTTTTTTAGATTACTATTGTGCGTGAGGGTTAATGTACTCGTATATTGTGATATTTATTTCAATTTTTATTGTGATATTCAGTTATTCAGATTACGATGAGCTACTTTAAAAAAAAAAGTTCTAACGTGAAACGATCGTAGATAGATGCTGTCTATGCTAAGCTAGAATATACCGACTACACCTTTTCAAGTCCATAATGAGATTATGTAAGATCGTATTGAGAACATGTAAGATCATATCGAGAAATGTAAATTCAAAATGAGAAAATCGAAATTCAAAACGAGGTTGCATTTCCCAATTTTAAATTACACATTCTCAATACGAATTTATATTTCTCAATATCAACTTATAAATTCCCAATATGAATTTATACTTTCCCATTTGAATTTCGGTTTTCTCATTTTGACCTTACATTTCTCAATATGAATTTACACATTCTCAATATGAATTTACATTTCTCAATACGATCTTACATATTCTCATCAGCATTGCCGTTTTGCTTAAAATTAAGCAAAATTGCTAAATTTTTTCGTGCCTGTTAAAATGTTAAACTTTTTATCGTTTTGTTAAACTTTTTCATTCCAGGATGAAAATGTATTTGCTTCAAAATATTGAAGCTCATTCAGTTTCCTAATTCCATCAATAGAAAAATCATGTCTAATTGCATACCCAAGTTATCGATAAATTCCTGTTGACACTCATTCACAGCTATGCAATGTGAGTTGACACAGTTTGAGAGTGAAAACAGAATCAAAGCGTAACGACATGACGTTACGACAACGAAATTCTCTTGACGTAAACATATCGCTTCAAAGCCAGCGACTGAAACATTTTAATAGCGGCAACGACCGCCCCTACAGAAAGCTCGATTTTTGCCAAACTCACGGCTGCTTGCATTATCGTTGCTGCCACTACAATTTTTCATTCACAATTAAAAAATGTTTGGTTCAGTTCGTAATTTTTTAATGTAAAATAATAAAAGTAAATGGTTAAATTTATTAATTTAATGCTTTAAACTCTTATTACATTTGGTTGTGTATAAATACTTCTGCTTTTTTGGTCACCAAATTAGAAATCGCTCTAGGTTAATGACAACTTAATTTTGTCGTTGGCGACGTCGCGCCGCGTAGTCTTTAAAGCTGGGTATCCCCATCATAAGAAATTGCTCAAGAAAAAATTGACATTTATTTCTTAAGTAATATTGACGTTTCTTTTTTTCTTGAAGAAATATATACAATCGTATACATTTCTTGGAAAAACCAGCGTTGCCAAGCCCCTTTTTCGTAAAAAATTTTAATAGATTTATAAATTTTCTTGTGAAGTGGATACTGCCTAAAGAAAATTTGACACAAGAAAATTTCTTGACTATTTCTTGGGCTTTTTGTTATATGGAGTTTTAGCATTTCCTGTGATGTGGATATCCCCCTTAAGATAATTGCTTTCATAAGAAACACTGTATCGTTTCGGTTCTGTTCTCACCCTTAGAGTTCAGCTTTGTCACCCATGACTATTATACATATATGTATGTATTTGAAGCGAAATACAAAGTTGTCATCTCTAGTTGAGAAAAAAACCCCGATTTTAAAAAATTTTGAGTTGTGTCATTTTATGATTTAAGGTGCAATATATATCCTCATTTGAAAAAAAAAATTATGATAAATTTTTTCGAGAAATGTTAAACTTTTTGTTGGATTTTGTTAAAAAAAATTTTCTGTCGTGGCAACACTGATTCTCATTATGGACTTGGAAAGGTGTAGATACTTCTGTCACGGCAGCTGAAACTCTTGAACGCCTCTAAAGCCTGTTTCTTTCTGAGAAATGTTTTTGTGACCCATTATTCCTAAATTTACCGCAAGTAAGCTAACCAAAACTCCACCAACAAACTGCAATAAATAGCAATGTTTCACTCAATTAATAATCCACAATGCGCTAGCATAACAGACAGTTGCACAAATTGCGCGGTAACTACAACTTTTCGTTCACAATAAATGTCTAGCGTTGGCAGTTGACATTGCAGAACACCCCAAAGCTGCTAAGCCTATAAAGCCTACGCGCGCATTGCAATCATGCGAACATGAGTACGCGCTTAGCGAACGCAACGAGCGACGAGACAAATTGTCAACGCACGCAAAAGCGCATTAATAAACGAATGTCATGGGTGGTGATGCGATATAAAGCCGCAAAAAAGCTTTCCTTACTCCAATTGTGTGATACTGAATAATAATATTGCATCAGTTCTGCAATCTCAATTCGCCGTAGCATTGCAGACTATGGAGCAAGGGGTTCTATGTAGTCTAAAATATGAAAAGTCGACTGTCTGTTGCTCGTCTGTCACTTTGCTAATAAGACATTTAACAAATGACAGTGTCATTGGCAGCTTGACAACGCACACTAGGTAATCTAGTTATGCCCTTAGAGTTCAAGTTTCAGCGAAAGCAGTGAGCAAAAACAAAAATATACTTAAATTATAATTATAATTTTTATTCGCTATTTACATATATGCATTTAATGACTAAAATAGCATGTCTTTTGTTATATTCATACCGCGACTTACCTTGAAAAGCTAAAAATATCAGCGTGATTGCCAGCGAGTGCCACATTTTCATTGCTTATTTATCACTCCCTCTTGCACTCTTCTGCTTGCTTATTTTAATTGATCAATTAGCTTTTGTATTGCTGCAAAGAATTATACAATGATATAAATATTTAATTTAATTCACTTTTCTAAATTTATTTAATAGCAATTTTTAGCTTTTTATTGTTCATTTCGCTACCAAAAAAAAGCACAAAAAATTAAAAAAGGCTCCCTCTTTTTAAAGTGTGCACAAACAGTTTTTACGATATTAGTTCAACCCAATTCATTAAATTCATATACGACACATCACCACACCTTATCAGGATCGACCACAATAGACAAAGTGCATAAAGTCCAATGCAAAGTGTTAGCCAAACCGACACACCTCTTCCTTCTTGTCTAATTTGGTGCAATTAACATTGACTCTGAAACAAATTCATTATAACACAAACTAGTGTTTTGCTAACACCTTCTTCACCATATCTGTAGCATGATAATAATTTTCTTTTACAATGCGGACAAGCCTACAATTTCTATTGAGGTATGTGGCGTGGCTATATGCTGCTTCCCTGTAGGAAAGGCAATGCAAAGAGAGATCAAAATATGTTTGGTACAACATATATATTATAGCAGCATAGAAAGGGAGCTAGTCTAAGCATAAGCAGCACATCGAAAAAGCTGTTTACCTTAGATATTATAGCAGAATCAAATCAGTGGAAAAATGGGTTAAACTAATCTGAAACAAATACCCGTAGTTAAATCAACAACTTTCGGCTGTTGAATCTCCGTCTTCGAATCAACAGCAAAAGTATTTGTTTTTACAGCAAAGTTTTTGATCCAACAATTTATTCAAAAACAGACGATGTAGTTTCAAAAACTTGCTTGCTTTTAAAATTTTTTTTTGTGAGAAAACATTTTTTTGTGAGAAAACCAACAAAAACAATAACGATGGAGAGAAAATGAAGAGAAAAATCCAAACAAAAGGTTATTTTTAGCAGAAAATTTTCTCCAAAAGTCCCCGTTGTTGATTTAAAGGCAAAAGTATTTGATCCAACAGTTTCCGTTGTTAACAAAACTAATGAGAACAATTTTTTTTTTTTTTAATTTTGTTTTTACAATGATTCATATAATTTATAGATGCTTTTTCGGGAAAGAGGAAGTATAAAAAGGGGTTTTAAATTCAATATAATGGTAAATGTTACACTATGTGATGATTGGATAGAATTTCAGGTTAATATCATGGTTCGAATCCGGAGAGGAATATAAAATAAAGAAGAAAAAGCAGAATAAGCAAAGACTAGCCGGACCCATGCGCATCTTGCGCAAAAAAATAACAAAACATACGTGGCGGTATGGTTTGTGCTGTCACGCCCATTTTAAAAAACTTATTATTTATTTGGTTTGGTGGAACTTATGGAACTTTCAATGAACTACCTATATGTTTGACAAAGATATCGCATAAAATGTTTTTATTATACCCATGTATATAGGTATGTGCATTATATTTTTATATAGTTTACATATATTCTTATGTACATACATATATGTGGTCCCTGCCGACTTGGGTAATTTTTTTCCACACTTTTGCCTTGGCAAGCAAATCAGTGGTCGAAGCTTAATCGATTTATCTGCTACAGTTCCTGAGTTTTGACTTATAAATCTTTGAAAATTTGCCCCTCTTGGCCCATTTTTTTAAATTTCAGCATATTTCCTCATGAAATTCCATCACTCGGGCTTTATTAGTGACTTAAATATCATGTTTTACGTATTTTTCGAAATACATACATATGCCTTATTTTCAACCCCAACCTTCTCTGTTCCCATTAGAATCTGTGTACCAAATTTCATTAAAATATTTCTATTTTTGAGCCAGTTCAATCAATTTTTCTTTTCATCGTGATCGTTTAGATTTCTGTAAGTCCATATCTATCTCAATATTTTATGGTCTTACGTACAACTGTTATTTGATCAAAACTATAAATTCATATACATATATTGTACTACGAACAGCTGTGTATAAATAAGCACATCCCATGCTGAAAAACCCCCATTCAGCGTAAGTATGAATACACACGTGTTCGCCTAAAATAATGTGATGTTTACATACAAACATACAGCTGAAGCTTATAAAAGTGTTTTAAAATATACACGACTATTCATCTGGAGCGACATCTAAATTTGAAATTTGTATTTAACACTGCACTCTTGTTAGAATAAAATAATTCTGAAGGCATAGTTTTAGGCGCAAATATTTTAGTTTAAAACATTTTATTTTTACAAAATACTATGAGAAAAAAAGTACCACGCCCAATAAAACACCGTTTCGCATGCATAGCTAATTAATACCTTTAAAACGATGCCTTACTTATTAATTTTGGTAAATTATGTGAGCAGAAAAAGGGATATTTATAAAACACCAATTAGAAATAATATATATGATGATAGCAACCAGTGAATGATAAGAAGGAAAGAAGAAGAGGAGAATAAGCGGAGGCTATATATTTGCAGTTTGGAACCAGGTGGAGAGAAGATGAAGAGTAAAATGCAACAAAAATTTATTTTTAGGTGAAAATTTTTTCCAACAGTTTCCGTGATTGACTTAAATCAACAACGCTCGCATCTTTGAAACAACAACGGAGCGTTGTTCGGCACATTTCAACTGCGGAAAGTAGTTGATTTAACAGCGAAAGTCTTTAGATTTACAAGGTGTTTTTTTTAGAGTACGTATCGCATAGAAATATGTTCTTTGGAAAAATATAGTAAAATTGCACAAGCATTGATTTTGTAGAAAACTTTAACCATCTAAACCAACCGCAGAGGTCGTTCTGACCACTTTTTTAGAAGGTCCGAAAAATAGTACTTTGAAATTCGCTAGAGGGTTAAAATGTTTTAGAAAAATTTTAGTAAAATTTCACAAGGGGTCTCCTCAGACAAAAAAGACCATAGGCAATGCCTTCTTAGAAGCGATTGCTTCATTTTCCCTGAGTAGTTCACAGTTTGAGAGAAAAGTTCTTCGGAATATTTATGAACCTTTGCGCGTTAGCGATGGCGATTATCGACGGAGATTCGGTGATAACCTGTACGAGCTTTACGCAGACATCGATAAAAGTCTCTGACACAGAAAGTATTTCTGTAGAAACCTGCTAAAGGCAGAAGAAATGAGAGACCTATGCTGAAAACTGGCTCATCCTCGCGCTTTATTCGACTCAGCCAAAATCGTCTAGACGGTTACGCGCGAATTAAGAAGAAAAAGAGAAATTCACAGCCACAGATTTTCCTTACAGGGTAGTTTTTTTCTTTCAATGCAGACAAGTCAACAGCTCCACATCACACGTTTAGTTGGCATACAACTTTATATCTAGATAATTGTTCACGTAGTAGTCTATGTGCTCCAACATACATTGACACTTATAATAAACCTATGTGCGGGCTGTTAGACAAAACAAAGTTTACTTCAACTTTTCTACTGCTTGTTCGTGTGCTATCAACTGACAAAAGTTTCATGCCATTAGGCTCACCAACTGACCAGCTTGACCACACTTGGCTGCACTGCTGCTGTTGTTGGTTACTGATGATGTGTGGCGTTAATACCCAAAGCTATCCGCACATTATTTGTACTGTAGTGGTAAATTTGTCGCACACACATAATGCATGTGTCGTGCGTGTGTTGTGGCATGAAGCCATGAATTAATGGTCTTGGTTGGTTGGTTGGTTGGTTGGTTAGGTGTGATACTACGTGGTGTGTTAGACCACCGGCACATATAATGCGGCTGCGTGCATGGCTGCAATTTCTTAATTGTCGGTTGTTGAATGATTCTCCTACATATGTACATACGCACATAGAAAGATAGTTGACTATTCCTATATCTTCATATGTATGTAGCTATTAGCCGCCCAATTTGAAGTCGATACTAGTTTTTTTGTTACATTTGCTAGAAATCATTTAGATGGTAAGGCAGATGCTGAATACTGCAGAAAAGTCTGCTTACGTCTTCCTTTTTATATTATGATACATTTGTAAGTATTAGGCAGTTTCAGGGAACTGAAGCTAGAAGACAATCCATGCAAGCACGTTCGTTTTTATTACAATTAACAAGTCCACTCGACTAGACAGGTCCTGCAAGTTATTTTCAAGGATTTATATTGCCAAAAATCGGGCATGAAATTCTGCTAGTCTCATCAATAATTTCCTAAATGACTCATAACTAATGCAAATAAGTATATTGATTTGCCCGCGTTTACGCTGAGAGAGGTCTGCGTGACATCCTCGACGACGGATCGAGCTGTTTTTATACCTTTCATTAGAATGAAAAGGTATTATAACTTTGCGCCAAAATGCAAATTTTGAAATTACCAGAAGAAGGTGTGGCGTACCTATCAAAATATGTACCAATATGATCAGAATTATGAGCTGAGTAGATTAAGCCAGGTCCGTCTGTCAGTCTGTCCATCTGTCTGAACGCGAACTAGTCGCTCAGTTTTTGAGATATCTGCTTAAAATTCGGAATGTGAGTGTATTTTTAGGAGAAGCTGATCATTTGTCGGATCGGACCAATATAACATATAGCTGTCATACAACCGATTGTTCAGATATAGACATTATGGGGCATAACTTCTCCATTTAAGCAGCTAAGTACATAAAACTTTGTAGCGTTTTTACCCATTTGTACCTTAACGATGTTACTGTGAATTCTCAAGGTAAAATTTATGTAAATTTAACCAAATGGGACCCATTCATGAAAGGTATGAAGTCTTCGGTACGACCGAAGACACTTAAGCACTTATTTGCTTTACTATGCATTGGAATTCAATTTAATCAAAGCAGACATTGCTTTGACTGATACAATCAGGAAAAAAAAAATATAAAAACATATGAAAACGTGCTTAAAATGGGCAAAAACGTATTTAAAAGTGGTGTAAATACCAACATTTTTATTTTAAAAATGTTCATTGTAAAAATTTTAAATCAAAAAAAAAAAAAAGATTTTAAATTTAAAAATGTTTATTTTTATTTTAAGCACTATGAGAAAAAAAGGCTGCAGTACTCTATACAATTTTCTCTTCCGCATTCCAAATTGTATCCAACGGCATTCTCTCATCTTCTCTCCACCCGGGTCCAAACTGCAAATATGTAGCCTCCGCTTGTTCTCCTCTTCTTTTCTACTTGGCCAAAACTGTTTATTTCTTATTCTCCTTATTCTCCTTTTTCTTCTTTATTTTATATCTTCCTCCGGATTCGAACCATGATATCAACCTGAAATTCAATCCAACGCCATCACATAGTGGAACATTAAACATTATATTGAATTGTAGTAACCTTTTTATACTTCCCTTTTCCTAAAAAATAATCCATGAATTATATGAATCATTGTAAAAACAAAATTCAAAAAAATCGATTCTCATTATTGTTTTTGTTGGATTTCTCACATAAAAAAATATTTTCTCACAAAAAAATTTTGAACAAAGAGCGAGTTTTTGAATCAACATTCATTTTCATTTTTAATTTAAGTATGTTTCTTTTTAAATCCAAAATGCATTTTTACTTCAAAAATTTCATTCTTAATTCAAAAACTTAATTTTTAATTTAAAAATTTTCATTGTTAAAATAAAAATGGTTAGATTTAAAACGTGCATTATGAAAACAAAAATTTTATTTTTGATTTTAAAATGCTGTTTTTCCCTGAGTGTACATATGTATGTATGTAAATATATTTTATATGTACATATGGATGTATGTATGTATGTATACATACGCCTCAGGTGTTTCCAGAGATTTCCTCGCCCACTAAGCAAGTTAAAATTTACTCAAGTTTCTTAATCCATTTGTCAAAGTGTCAATCGGAATGGGTGAAAAGTGCCTGAAGCGCCGCTTATGTTGTAAGTGGATTAACACTACAATTTTAGCCTACATATCAGAGCTCTGTATACATGTAGTTCACTATTTTGAATGAGATTGTAATTTATGAATTAATTCGGAAACATATGCAAGTATGTTCAATACAAATGTACTACCTATAATCACACAAGCGCCTTTTCTTCTGACACGTTCTACATACATACTTTACAATTCAGCTGATTTTTCCATCGCTATGCCGTGAGGCATTTTTGTCTGATCGTTTTATTTTCTGACGTTGACGTGTGTTCTAATTGTTTTCCATTTTCCATTTCGCTTTCGCTTTTTTCGCATTGATTTTCTATATCAATTTTTTTTTTTCATTTTTCAGCGTTATGTCGATGGTGTCGGGCACTGCATATTTGTGGAATTTCTGCGCGAAATTTACATTTGGTTCGAGCCGGTTTTTGCCGCCTGCCGGCTGTCAGCGCTGAAATTTGCGCTGTCTATTTGCAATTTGTAGTTTTGCATTCCATCAATAGCTTGTGTTGTTTTTGTTGTTTTTGTTGATGTGTTTGTTGTTATTGATGTTATATTGTCCTTTTTTGTTTCCGTTATTTACTTGCTCCCATTTCTGTGTTTTACTAAAATGGCTGCATGCATTTCTGAATATGTATATTCGAGTGCATATGTGAAGTGATTACTCTCTGCGGTACGTTCATCTAAACTTTTTTTTTTCAAATTAACAACTTTGAACTACTGGAATACCAAATGTTTAGGGTTTCGGTGAAACAAAGTCACGTATTTAGCAAACATTTCTTTCAAGAGGCATGACTCCTCATTTCAATAATATACGGAAGTCACCATTAATAGTGGTATCATCTCAGCTTTTCTCATAGTCTAATATATCGCACACTAAATCAAAAAGCGTTGCAACTCAAAATTTTTCGAAATCGGGTTTCTTCCATAAATTGGTACACAGAATATATATCTAGCGGCTGCCAAAAAATCTTTTCCATCAGAGTCTTTTTTTAACTGAGAAATAACTATTATGCGTAGCCTTTTCCCATATCATCTATATATATATAAAAATCAAGCCCATTTCTTTGTCGCCGGCTTTCGCCCAAACGCGTCGAGGGATTTTGACCAAATTTACACACCAGCTTAGTACCTTGCCCTAGATGGTTTATATACATATCTTTTTCAAATCCGGATGTCGGTTCCCGAGATATAGGTCAAAAGGTCAAAACGTGGATCCGGCTTTCCCCTGAATATTTTTGGACGATATTGGTATGAAATGAAAGGTATTGATCAGAGAATTTACATAGAATAGTACTCATTGTGAATCCTATGTCGGGTCTCCAGATATGGGTCAAAACGTGGACCCGGATGACCCTCGAATGTTTCTGAGCGATATTGGTATCACATGAAAGGTCTTGATGAGGACTTCAACATAGAATTATTTTATTTGTGATGCTTAGGACGGGTCCCCAAATATGGGTCAAAACGTGGACCCGGATGACCCAGAAAATTTCTCAGTGATATTGGTATCAAATGAAGGGTTTTGAGCAGAGATTTTACACAGAAATGAACTCATTACGATCCCTAGATCGGGTCCCAAGGTGTGGGTCAAAACGCGGACCCGGACAACACCGGGATATTTCTCAGGAATATTCGTACCAAATGAAAAGTGCTGAGTAGGGCCTTTACACAGAGATGAACTGATTATGATTCCTAGGTCTGGTCCCTAAATGTGGATCAAAACGTGGACCGGGATGGCCCCGGAAAATTTCTGAACTATATTGGTGTCAACTGAAAGTCAGGGCTTTTACATAGAGATGAACTCATTATGATTCCTAGGGATGTGGTCAAAATGTGGACCGGGATTGCCCCGGAAAATTTCTGAACTATATTGGTGTCAACTGAAAGGCAGGGCTTTTACATAGAGATGAACTCATTATGATTCCTAGGTCAGGTCCCCAGATGTGGGTCAAAATGTGGATCCGGATGGCCCCGGATAATTTCTCAGCGATATTGTTATTTAATCACGGCACATGACGATTCCTAGGTGGGATCCCAAGGTGTGGGTCAATATGTGGACCCGGATAACGCCGGGATATATCTTAGGGATATTGCTACCAAATGAAAAGTGTTGAGCGGACTCTCATGTAGGGCCGTACTCATTACGATTTCTTGGTCAAGTCTCCAGATACCGTACCCATTATGGTTCCTAGGTCAAGTTCCCAGATGTGGGTCAATAAGTGGACCCGGATGAGCCCGGGATGCTTCTGAGCAATACTGATATAAAATAAATGTGTTGACCGGGTCTGCTATATAGAGATATTTTCATAGTGATTCTTAGTCCCGATACCCAATTATGGGTAAAAGTGACGATTCGGACGCCACGGAATGTTTTTAAGCAATGATGGTATCAAATGAGAAGTGGAATGCAGGGTATGTTATGCTAAACCCAGTTCCCTAGGAAAAGGGAAGAGTAATGAGACTGGGAAAGGCAAAGGGACGGAAAAGGAGAGGGAGAATATAATAAAAATGGAATAAAGAGGACGGGGAAGGAGATAGTAAGACAGGGAATTAGAGAAGGAATAAGAGGGGGGAATAAAAAGGAGAAAGACAGAAAAGGAGAGGTAAGAGATATCGATAGAGAAAGGGAAGCGGAAATGTGATGGGAAAGGAAAAAGGAAACGGAAATGAAAGGAAAGATAAATGGAAAGGGAAGGAGAAAGAGAAAAGTAGAGGGAAAGGCAGTTGGAGACTAATACGAAGAAAAATGGGATAAGAACATAAAGAGGGCAAACTTTTGAAAATATCAATTTTTTCCTTCACTTTTTTTAAACTTATCTGAATTGTGCGGAGCTTTGCAGCCCGAGGTAATTTCGGTTTCTAGATACTTCCAACATATTTTAAAGTGTACCGTTTTTCGCTTCAAGTACCTATAATAGGAAGTGAGCCAAAGCAAAGCTTGGCCGGGTACAGCTAGTTGCCTATAAAAATTAAAAAGTTTTTTTGCCTCTTTTGAAAATTTTTGAATTTTGAGTTGTAACGCTTTTTGATTTAGTGTGCGATATGTGGAGGCTTTTGATAAATGTGAGAACATACTCAGGCAGTTTACTCCGGATTACAAATCAGGCACCGGCAAAGTGGTCACCAACTCAAACCTTATAACAATTTTGCCGTACTCTGATATAGGTGTCACTTTTTTTGCGAATGCAGAACTCCCACACAGAATGTATGTAAGTACATCAGCATTTCGGTTATCCATCTACTGAGGATATATTGTATATAGATCCTTCCATCCCAAATTGATTAGTCTAACATTTCCATGAAATTATACGAGTAAACAGTTTGGCCTAACTATGTTCGTAAGATTCCATTACCAATTTCGCCCAAACTTTGTAGTCTCTTATTCATAAAAGGTCCCTCTGACATTTTTTGATTTGATTAGCTCTCAAAAGCGTTCGAAACTTTATAATACTGTACCTTTCAAAGCCAGCCTTTTCAATGCCTTCGTAATATTCGAGTCTAGAAGCCGAATGATAGTTTTTTCTGCCTCTTAGAGTTTTTAGCACTATTAGATACTGATATATACATATATTATGATGACATAGTATGGGATTGACGGGCCCTTAAGGCTGCCTGACTGTCCGAAAGAAGAGTATTACTCTTTAGTATAAATACCTTCACAGGTACTGGCAGTGGAATATGATTTCGATTTTTGGTAGCTGAACTCAAATTCAACAGTCACAGTTTTCCCATAAAGAATATTCGAGCCATCTCTGTACTTTGTGTGACTTTCTCCACAGTCTTCATAGGTCCGCCCATATTTCCTTTAGTTCGGAAATATTTTGTTGTCTTAAAGCGTTTGAAGGAAAGCGTGATATTTCTACTAAAATATTGAGAGCACTAGAGAAACATACTTTGATTGTAACTTTCATGCCGAGACAAATTTTATTGAAGACCAGATTACTTCTGCAGAATGTTCCAGTTAAATCAAATAACACACAACTTTCTCCCAGTATCTCATAGATTTCTCCATTAGCAAGTTATTGCCTTTAAGTATGTACCTTTTAAAAATACTCAAGCTTTCTCAAACTTCATTATCATTATCTCTCCCTCTTTTTCTATTTGTTCTTCTCCTTCTCTCTCTGTTCCAGTTTAAAAAAGTTTAACTTTAATTGAACGTGCGAAAGCTAGTATTTTTGTTTCCGAAAATTTTTCCTATTCTTCATTTTTCTTTTATTCTTTCCTTCCGCTGCCTTTTATTATTGAAAATCACTTTCAAACTTTTCACAACCACTTTGTGGGTGCTTAAAATGCCAACAATTGTAATAACACTTTGATGGACGAAATTTTTTGTGTTTTTCCGTTTTTTCCCCTACAAAATACTTTCAACTTTTATTTGATTGTTGTTGCTAAACTTAAAGTTATTCCTTTTTTTGTCTGTTTTTTTTTTTTTGTTTTTTTTCTTTTTTTTTTTTTTTTTTTTTTTCTCTCACGAAACACCCATTCGTTATTTGTGGTGTTGTTATTTTTGGAAAATCCGTTGATTTGTGTGATGCTCATTCCATTGACAGCAACATTTTCTTTTGGGAAAAGTACTTATGCGCGTCTATATAAATATAAATACATACATATATACATTGATATTTATGTACATAGTTACATATATATATATATTCAATATATATATAATATACACATGTACTTACTTATGTACATATTTTCGTTTATTTTCACAGCATTAAATCAAATTTAAAACAACAAGTCGCTTATAAAATGAAAGCTACAAATCCCTCGGTGACATGAACATTACTCTTAGGAATTAGTGTGGCTCTATGTGTTTATTGTACATTTGTATGTGCAATTATATATGTACATATGTTTATAGAGCTACATGAGCACTGCTTAAATGGGCTAAGAAGTTCATGTTATTTATTTAAAGACATTCTTTTACTTTGAGTTGGTTTGTAGCGAGTTTGGTTTTTTTTTTTTCATTCTGAGCATAATTTAGCAAAAGTTTAAAAAAGTAGGTACAGTGAGCTTAGTTGAAGGAATTAATTTATTTTGTTTGAATTTTTTTATTGTTACGGCTGAATGAGTTCCAGGTTTTGCTAAGCAAAGCATCTTTAGGCCAAGTTTACATTGGTGAATATTTGTTTCATCTATCTTCTACTATATATATTTATTCACGCTGTTTACGCAACTTATGCTGTATAGCTTTCGTTCGCTTTGTGCATTCGCATGCGACTGTGAATAATGTCTATAATTCTCAACCGTCTTATGCGTTGTTCGAGCTATACCTATAGTATGCGTGAGCAACTCATGCTCGGAGTTTTTCACAATGAAATGATATTATCAGCTTGTCTTCAAGACTTTAGGGTACAATAGGTCAAGTGGTCACAGTACAATCCTCAACGAAATCTATCTAAGTACTTATTTTGAACTTTACAGGGTTATAGTGTTATAAAGTAATTGGAATGAAATCAACTGTAGCTCCTTTACGATAATACGATATCCATCTTGTCTCAATTCATTAACAGAGTTAAGTTCTTTTCTTTAGCATTGGGATCGACAAGCAAAATGCAAGGCGGCGGTAGTCTAGTGGTGATGCCATTATACTACCAACCGGAAAATCCGAAAGTATTAATTTTTCATTTTTCACACCAATTTTTCCTTAAAAAACAAAAAAAAGGAAAAAAAAAAATTGGTCTTGAGAGCTCAAGAATGAAGTAGTTATGACAAGGCTTTCGGTCGGTCAATTGTTAGGCGACCAATCTTAATAAGGTCAACGGCAAGTGAGAGGTGTCTTCTGCTCACTCTAAGACTAAAGGATTAGGTACATTATTGCTGCTAAGAACCCGCTTTTCCCAGGTGATCTACGGCCGCCTGAATTTCAGAAAACTCCACCTATAGGACTTAACAGAGATCTGGCAGTTTAAAGTATATTTTCAGCTCAAATTGCTTTACATTTTGTTGTTTATATTACTTATATTACTCAGAACACGCAACACTGCTATGCTATAGTAAAAAAAAAAGTAGTCCACAGAAGAGAGTAGTCGGAGTGCCAGTCCTTATCGCAAATATTTATATACTACATAATATATCTTGCACTTAGACCTGACTACCGTGGGTGAGTTCAAGGTTCTTTCGAGTATGTATTTAAATCTGGGATACGACTTGACCCAACGAACACTGAGGTTAGATATCGATGTGAGAATCAGTCGAAAACTAGCATTAGAGAGTGTGTTTGTTGAAGAGTATCTTCATTTTAGAAACTAAGATTCACTACCTTAACTAAGTGTATATTTATTAGAACGAGTTATCGGCTTGGCTCTTATATGTATAATCAGGGACAGGGAGTTTTATTCCTTTTATAATAAAACACCAAAGAAAAAATTTATATTTGGAGGAATACTTTATTTGGACAAAAATAATCAATCAACTTGGAGTTTTATTTTTTAGCACCAGCAATAAAATAAATACTTGGTGTTTTATTTTTTAGCTCCATCTATAAAACAAAAACCTGGAGTTTTATTTTTTAACTCCAAAATAAAACTCCAAGGCCAATAACTAGCGAACCCTTAACCGAATTGCATAAATTTGGTATCAGATGAAAGGTAATTCAGTAAGCTTTTTAATGGTGCCACCCATGCCAAGGTTACCACTCAAACCAAGGTTGCCACCTATTTTTTTAATTTTTTCCAATTTAGTATAAGTGGCACCATTCAAAAGATTACTGAATTACCTTTCATCTGATACCAAATTTATGCAATTCGGTTAAGGGGTTCGCTAGTTATTGGCCCTGGAGTTTTATTTTGGAGTTAAAAAATAAAACTCCAGGTTTTTGTTTTATCGATGGAGCTAAAAAATAAAACACCAAGTATTTATTTTATCGCTGGTGCTAAAAAATAAAACACCAAATTTGTATTTTATCGCTGCCGTTAAAAAATAAAACGCCATATTTTTATTTTATAGCTGGTGTTTTTTTAAAAAAAATCGGTAAAATTAATAGAGCTCAGGTTATTGAGCCTGGAGGTCCTGGGATGAAAGTAAAGTTAATAATTTTTCCACACAATCTAGCCCTGGAGTTTTATAGCATCGAAAAAAATAATAATTTTTATTTTCGGTCCCTGTGTATAATATAAATTTGAGTGAATCTTGATTAAAATTTAATTACATAAATTTAATTTCTAATGATGTTTTTTATGTAAAAATAGCTTAAGTAAATATTTTTTGTTAAATTTAATTTTTACTATTTTCTAAAGAAAAAATATTACCTTATTTAATAGGACGGCCTTTCTAAAATTTCCTAATCTTTATTTTAATATTTTTTGTGTTTCTTAGATAGGCATTTTATTATATTTTTTCACTCACAAATTTTTTTTTAGTATCTTTTATTTTCACAAATTTATTTTAGTGCAATATTTTCTGCTTTTCTTAAAAAATACTTGCTTTTCTATTACACATTAACTTCAATTTTTAACGAGTTTAAAGCCTCAAATGCAACACTCTTCTTTTCTAATTGACAAGTGGGCTGTCACTCTTCGATGATGATTAACTACAGCTGATGTCACGTGCGATATTTATATACACACATACATACATAAGTATGTAAATTTACACATTTACAAAAGCACCTTCTCAGAAAGTAAAGTCAATTACTTGTGGTTAACCACTAAATTCGATTGACTGACTCTCCGGCATTCAAATTTACCTAAGCGCAGCAACCGAACAAACGACCGAAGATTACCTTATCAGCACGCACGTCCGCAATGACTGAATTGCCTCAGCAGCAACGGCAAGTCAAATTGAGGCAAGTCAAGTGTGTTTAACGTATGGAAGCGATGAATAAAAGGGCAGAGCAGGCTGAGCAGCAGCAGCAGCAAAGAGCGACGAAGGCAAAATGCCCATGCTGGTGGTGGGTGGCTCTCCTAGAACCTGCAGTGGCAACAGGCAAGAGATTCAACTTGCTTGCTACAGCAGCTACTCGTTACCTACATATATATAAATACATATGTACATATGTGTGTTTTTTGATGGCCATAAATTGTTCCAGATGTTGCCATCATACGGTTGCAAGTACCAACTAGCCGCCGCACAAAGTAAACATTCAGTAAAGTAAACTGTCCTATTTGTTAACTCCAACAGCCGGTTACATTGGAGCAGAGTCAACGAAAATGTGAGAGAATGTGTAGGAGATATATAGAAAGAGACAGAGAGATAAAGAGAAAGAGAGAGTGTCTATGTGGTAAGAGAGCGCACTGCTCGAAATTCAGTTCCTAATTTTGTTGCATATCAAAAGATGTTACCAATTGCCAAGCACTGAGAAAGAGCAGCGTTTTTACAGTTACTCTCTATATGTTAACAAATATTATGTTAACTTTATTACATTAACATACTGGATATTAACATTTTTACCTTAACATTTTCTATCAAGTAAAGGAAGTGAATTTATGCCCGAGATTATATCCACTCATGCGTGTTACGAATGTCAAATCCGCAGATAAAACTTACAAAGTTATGACATCGTAGTTAGTCTTAGAAAACCTTCACCTCTAGTTGGCTTACTGACATTTAGAGAGCTTGTTTAGAAGCATACAAAACATAAGCAAATTTCTTACATTCCTTGCGAAGTCAGTAATGCCACTTATTGCATCCCTTTTACTATGTAACCTATTTTTAATTTTTACTTAATGAAGTAATGAAATCTCAAACTTGCCGAAGCAAAAAAATGACAGAGATGCGAAGGGTTAAGCATTTTGTGAGCAGATTAGCTTAGTTTGGACTCTTCCAAATAACAATAACGTTTTGTTGCACGTATCTATGTATATTAGGGCGTGAGTGGCAATAAATCAACCAAAAAAATTTATTCATATTTGCCATTTTGTTGCTGTTCTCTTTTGTTATCTTATTGTTATCACAATTGTCTGGTTATTAAGGATAAGATTACACAAACACATAAACGTAAAAGGAACCAAAACATGAAACGGATGCCATTTCGTGGGCAAGCAATCGCGTGAATGGTTGGGTGACTATTTAGGATTAGCAAAGCAACAGTCAACAGGCAGCAAAATGAGGAAAGCAATAAAAACACAGAAAGAGCTAAATGAAAGAAGCATGAAAGAAATACTTTAAAGTTTACATATATAAAAGTAATTATATTTCAACAAGTAACATTAGAGAAGCGTATCTAGTTTTGGAAAGAATAAGATATATTTATATCGTCGTACCATACGAAAACTAGCATATATAAAATTTCTGGCGAAAGCTATCAATAAAAAAATTCTGTACGAAAAGTAGCACATTTGACTTTTGGCCGACGAAAATTAACAAAATCGACTTTTGGCTGACGAAAAGTAATAAGTTCGACTTTTGGCTGACGAAAAGTATCAGTAATTATATACTGTTTTTACATTAAAATTGTTGTTGTTTAAACGAAATTGATAGTTTTCGTCAGCCAAAAGTTGAACTTGTTATTTTTCGTCAGCCAAAACTCGATTTTGTTACTTTTCGTCGGCCAAAAGCGAACTTGTTACATTTCGTCAGCCACAAAAAATCGTATGTTAGTTTTCGTATGGTACAACGAAATGCACTTAAACACTTACGTGCATATTTATGAGGCACTCAGTATTGAGTTTTATGATTGGCACTTGAATATGATAAGACAGAAGGAATCTGCTGTTGGAGTAGCGAGGGATTTGTACGGTTATCTTGGTGGACACTGATATGCAGTGAATAGATTAAAGAAGCAGCAGTTGAGGACCAGCAGTGGAGTTATATCCACACGAGTATCATGTTTGACTCAGATTGATACCTGCAAGACATTTTCCCGAACTAGCAGACTCGAAAAGAGCTTACATTTTATTTTATTTTTTTTTTTCAAAAAAATTAAAAGGCGTTTTTTATTTCAAGGGGATATAAAATTTATTGCATATTTCAAGGCGTCATATTTTTTTTTCTTTGGTGGTCCTTTATAGCAATTTTTCAGCGAAAAATTTTCTGTAGCAACTTAACCCTCTTACGGATCAGAAAATAAACAAATCATTAAAAGTTGCGAATTATTTTTAATATAACGCCTCCAGTATGCTATTGGCAGCGCTTAATAACCATTTGTGGTCTGGATCACTGTATCTTGGCCAACATAACCTAACCTAACCTAACCTGACCTAACCTAATCTAACCTAACCTGACCTAACCTAACCTAACCTAATCTAACCTAACCTAACCTAAATGCCTAAAAATGGCATCGAGAATATGTAGAAGAAACAACAGGCAGTGGAACAAAACTTTTCTTTCATTCTCCAAAAGAAGCAGCACTCTATACACAAAAACTTGGAGTCTCCTTTGAAATGACACAATGCCTAACAGGTCACAGCTTCTCCAAATTCTATTTGAAACGTTTTCATATAATTGAAACAGATAGATGCCCATGCAATGAGGAGGAACTTCAAACAGTAAGTCATTTAATTCACTCGTGCCCCCGATACCAAAATATTAGAAGAGTTCACGAAACCATTTGCGAAGAGCTACAAATACCTCCATACAACATTAAGGAGTTATCCAAACATAAGGAACTAATCGAGTCCTTTAATTTATTTATATGTAAAATATTCAGTACGCTAAAACAATTTAATTCTTTAATTTAACAAATCTATTTCACTGAATGCTAATGTACTAACGTTGTTATGAATTTTTACGTCTGTATCCATTTGCAGACAGTATTATTAAGAACCATATGTAATTTCAAATTTAAACAAAATTAATGTACAAACCATACGCATCTTAAATACTTAAGGGTAATACATGTAAACTTATCAAGAACTAATAATACATACCCTCGAAGCGCGGCTAGCGTATAGAGGCCAAAGAAAAAAAAAAAAAAAAAAAAACCTAACCTAACCTAATCTAACCTAACCTAACCTAACCTAACCTGACCTAACCTAAACTAATCTAACCTAACCTAACCTAACCTAACCTAACCTAACCTAACCTAACCTAACCTAACCTAATCTTACCTAACCTAACCTAACCTAATCTAACCTAACCTAACCTAACCTAATCTAACCTAACCTAACCTAACCTAATCTTACCTAACCTAACCTAATCTAACCTAACCTAATCTTACCTAATCTTAACCTGACCTAACCCAAACTAATCTAACCTAACAACCTAACCTAATCTAACCCTCTAACAACCACTTGAAAGTCCTATTATTCGGCCCACTCAAAGAAACGAGTAAAAATTATCACTTTGTAGGTTAAAATTCCAAAAAAATGTTTGGCTAAGAATCTGAAATTCTTTGGGCTGTTGAAAACGTGTTTTTAATATTCTTCTATGCTTCGGTGGTCGAGCGCTGACTGTACTAGGAAGATGTATGAGCTTTTAGACTCCTTGCACAAAGATTTTGTATGAGGAGATCCCAAGTGAAATTTTATGGCGAAAAATTTTCTGGAACATTTTAACCCTCTATCGACTTTGAAAATACTATTTTTTCGGGACTACCTAAAAAAGGGGTCAAAACGATCTCTTCTTGAAGGTGTTAGCGGGTTAAAGTCTTCTACGAAATTAAGGCTCGTGCAATTTTACTATACGTTTCCTAGCAACATATTTTTATACGATATGTATTTTAATCGTTTCTTTCCTTTATTTAAAAGCCACTCAGACAAAATTTCACAATTTGAAAATGGCAGTAAAAAATGTGACCTCAGGGAGCAAAACGGTTTGGGTGGGGGATTTCAGACCTGTAAAATACTCAGTATATACTGGTACTAAGTACCAAATAAGTACAAGTACTACAGTACTTGTACTTATCAATGTAGACGCAAGTACTTTTTTGACAAACTATTTCAGATGGTTTCAAACAAAAAAATATCTGTCTGTAGTCTTCAGCCAGGCTCGTAGGTAGGATTTTTTTCTGGGAGGAGATTTCTGAACAATGTACTAAATATTAGTCTCCTTAGGCAATGCTATTTTTATTCCATTTCTGGTATGGATACAAATGAAGGGGAGCCGCGAACGCCATTTTTGCGTATTACATTTAAAATCACTTTCTCGTTCGATTTTTAATTGCATATTATACTAAAATTGTTAAAATTTTAGCATAGATCAATTAAAGAAACATTTTCTGATAGAAAAGGGGAGGGGAGGGTGAGGGAGAGGCAGAATAAACATTGATGTTCTTTACTTATTAAAGCGGGCGGAGCCGAATGTAAAAGCTAGTATATACCATACCAATAGTCTAAATGGCACCCAATGAGATGTAAATACCAAATAAAATTGTTCTAGTAGTTTAAAAGTTGAATCTGCGCAAAGAATGTGCCATGAGATTTTTATATATATAGACAGGCCCGACGAGAGGGGGGGCTAAGGGGGTCAATTGCCCCGGGCCCGGACTTTAGAGGGCCCGGGAATCTCAAAATGATATCCAAGCTTTTTGCTTACAGAAACTAAACAAACAACACCTTTAATCACCTTTCGTAGATAGCAATCATTTTAAATTTCAACAAATTTTATAAATCTCTTAACGTGTCTGCGCTTAAATTTGAATTCATTTTCTGTTGCAAAAGAAAAATTCGGTATGATACAAATTCTTATCCAGCGATATATGTACGTGTATATATGTATGTAAACAGCGATACGCCGAAAACACACGAAGCTTGCGCAGCTAAAATTTGCATTGGATTTTGACACTATAATAGATAATTTTGCAGCTGCTAAGGCCAAAAAGGCTCACTTGTGTTAATTAAAGTCTTTTTATATACCAAATTACTACCAACAAATATTTGTATTCCAATTTAAAGAAATTTATTTCATACAAATAAAGCAATATGTATTTAAACAAAGTTCATTCAGACCTATGGTCCCATGGACAATATTACTCAGTATGACCCATGGATTCAGAAACTGGATATGCCTTTTGAACAATACATTTGACCCACCCTGATATGTATACCTATTTCTATGTAAACATATTTACTTGATCTGTATTAATGTATAGATAAATTAAAGTTCGTAACTATATATTCATTGAATTTTGATTTTGAGAATTTGTTCATTTAGTATGAGGGCCCGTAGTTTTTTTGACCCCGGGCCCAGATTTTCTCTCGGCGGCCCTGTATATAGATATATATTAGGGCGAGTCGATTTAAAAATCGGTCATTGCTCTGTGGAAATCGTATTTTAGGGATCAAAATAAGAAACTTTGCCGAAGGAACCATACCTCTAAAACGAATTCTGATGTCCCCCAATTCGGATCGAACTTTTGGGTAGGAAATTTGGTATCTCAGTCACTAATATAGCTGGAGGGATGAAATTTTACCCACGTGTTGATCTCAGGCCCCTATGAAGAAATTTGATGAAATCTTGGAAAATGGGCGGTGCCACGCCCACTATTAAGGGTCAAACAGTGGAAGTTTTATATGTCATAACTCAGAAACCATTAAAGATATATCGATGAAATTTGGTACGCTTGATTTACTTACTTAGGCAAACGTTTGCACGGAAAATAGTTAAAATCGGTTCACGAGATATGGCTTAAAATCTCTTATTAGGTCACTTTATAATACACATATATAAAAAAATAGAGAAATCCCAATTTCGAACGCACGATATAGGTTAGTAAATCGCCGTGGCCTAACAAACATACACATATGTATGTACATAGATAAAATTACATAAAAATTTCCTCAATAGAACAAATATATTATAACTTTAAAGTTGGAGAGGAGGGCTGTAGCTCCCAAAATCACCCCCCAACTACGTGCCCCTTTACGATTAAAGACAGATTCCTTCATTTTTGTGTCATTTGAATTGTCGTCAAATTATTTTTATTAATTAATAATTTTTAATATTGAAAATATTTTAAAATTTCAGATTTATTTTGCTTCAAATGCAGTTTTCGAAGAGATCATCTTTACGTTTTTATGCATATGTATTTATTCTTATAACGGATACTGAGTGTGACCATCTGGCGGCCCCAAAACATTCAAAAAGTGCATGGATATTTCATTATCTAGTTCAAAAAACTTAAACGCGAACGCCAGGTATTATATACCCGATTTCGCGTTTAAGTTGCTCTTTTGTAATAAGCGGAACTTTTGTATCAATGATTGAAATAACCTTGACTGGAGAAGCTGATCAGTCGAGACAACATTTTAATAAATAATTTAAAAAATCGTCTGATTTTTACACAGAGGTTATACAAATGAAAACGAAATATTTAACGCAATTAAGTACCACTTAAGATTTCAAATGTATAGGCGAGTGTTTTTGTCAATTTGTTTTTTATTATGACCTTTTTTGCTTCAATATGGGAACCTCGACGTACGAAAGAGCCCCTAAAAGGCGTATTTCTTTTTAAGTTATATATTTTTTTTTCTTCAATATACATATGTATGTATGTGAGTTTGGAGAATTTTTCCACCATAAATTTTGTTATGCTCACTTGAGATCCACTCAGTGATATTTACATAACAGTTGTGCTCAACGGATGCGACTTCTGATCCCGCCCATTGTGCTTCATGTGGATCTTGAGCCAGCATACATATGTAGGAACATATGTACATACTCGTATGTAAACCACTGATACAATTTTCAAGGTCGCCAAAGTCGATTATAAAAATTTAAAACTTAAATTCTTCTAAATACATAGCTCTTTTAAGGAACACTATTTATCCAAGGGATATTGGAAATTGCTTATTTAAGGGGCCGTACGAATTGTTTACTGATTTTCTGTGATTTCCGGGACTAGTAAACGTTCATTTAAGGAGCCCTAAAGTGAATTTTTCACACATTTAAAAGACACTTTTATCCACCGCTGGAGCTTCTGTGTCGATGAAACCGTGTTATAAGCTACTATTACGTGATAAAACCCAACAAAACCCTGCGTATTCGCAGACGAAGGGTATACTCACAACTTGGTATACCTCAATTGTTTTTGATTTCAAATTTTTGTTTCAAATTTTTGTTTCAATCAAAACATTCAGAAAAGCAAAACAAAAACACAGATATGTGTAAGTACTTAAAAAGTACTTATCAGTAAAGTACTTGTACTTGTAAATTTCTGAAGTACTTGTACTTGTACTCGAATTTCGAAGTACTGAGGTACTGGTACTTGTACTTGTACTGGTACTTGCACCTTACAGGTCTGGGGGATTTACTAGTTATATGCATAGTGGCCTTTGGTTCCCTATGGATGTTATTCTGCTCCAAAAAAGTGATGTCACACAGTGTTATAACTATGTAAGCAATTCAAGCAAAATGCATTTTTAATCTTCATCATTTATCTCATTAATAGACTTACAGAAAACCTTCAACTCTCCTCCAAAATGCACTCCAAGTTTAGTATTTAAAATAGTGCAATGCCGAAAAAAGAAACCAATTTCTGCGCTGTTCATAAAATTAACCTTATTTAACTTAATTATATTTACTCGCTAAAACCTATTTGCCTTGCTGCAAAACCATTTTAAAGTGTTTAAGCTTGCTCAGAAAAAAAAAATCGTACTTTTCACAGCACTTAGACTTGCTTCCCCTTGTTGTTTTTCTTTCTGTCTTTTTTTTCCTTCTGCCGGAAGAAACCACTTTTCTAACATAAAAACTTTGCATAATTTCTGCTTTTAACTGCGTGATTCCTCTTTTTTTGTTTTTGCCTCTTTATGTTGCCGTACCCCTTCCCTCTAGCTCCATCACTGCCACTCCAGCCTTCTGAGTCCTTCACTTCTATTGGCTACATCGCTCGTACTTGTCTTCCACTATAAGTCGTTTTATTACACATTGGCGATTTGTTGTTGAGCCGCTGGCGTGGCGCTTCGCGGTCACAGTCAGTTTGTCTGCTCATTTTGTGTTAAATGATATTATGAGCCACGCCACACTTTTTTTATGCACAAATTCCTTCCTTTCTTTGCACTTGCATTTCCTCTTGCACTCTTCGGTGCATTCAACACAAAACCTTACGTCTTCAAAAAGTATTTTTTTTTTATTAAAAATCCTTTACTAAAGTTTTTATTACTATACCCAGATTTCCTTGCGCTCGAGGTGATTTAATTTTGTGAGTGAAATAGTTGTTGTTGGAATAGTTAAAGAAATAGTTAATGTGAATGCTGCGCTATGGAAATTTGAGCAAAGAAGTCAGTAGTAACCATATCTTGTAAAATCAAGCTAAGCTAGAAATTTCCCAGGAAATTTTCCTCAAGGGAAATTTTGTAGAGAAGTACATTTCAATAAAAAAAAATCACTAGGGATCATTTTCTGTCAATCTTAGCCAAAATAAAAATTTCCCAAAAAATTCCCTTTGATAAAAAACGCACATTTTCAACCAAAAATGTCACTAAGAACAATTTTCTATCAAAAAAAAAGAATTCCAAAAAATTTTCCCAAGGGGAAATTTTGTAAAAATGTACATTTCAACAAAAATCGTTCCTGGGCACAATTTTCTTTCAATCTAAAAAAAATTTCCCAAAAAATTTCCCTTTGGAGTAATTTGATAAAAATGCACATTTCACCAAGAAAATGTCACTAGGAACCATTTTCTGTCAATCTACGCCATAATAAAAATTCCCAAAAAATGTCCTCAAAGGGAAATTTTGTAAAAATTTAAAATTAAGTGCTATCAATAACCAGACGTTAAAAGGCAATGACTTATGGCATATGTATGTATATCACTCTGATTCTAAAACCCACCACTGGGTATCTAATTCCCTTGTGCTAAACTACAAGCTCTTGTTCTCAAATTTCATCATTATTATATTTTTTATTTTATTTTTTAGTTAAAGCTGTTGCATGCTGCCTGTTTTATATGTGTGACTAAGCTGAGTCGCGCCACCCGCTGGCGAGAGCACAAGCCACCAGGCTCCTCCAAAGTAGTCAACAAACCAGCTGCCAGACGACAATTAATGATAAATTAGCTGTGGCTTTACGATGTTAACATTTCTTTCCTTTTTTTTTGCTCTTCTTTTTGCTAAAGAAAATCTTTGACGTTTACTTCATCTTTGACGTTTTCCTCATCATCCTTTTTCGTCATATTTTTCTTGCCATAATTTTTTATAGAAAACACATTTAACGTTAAAAAAGTGATTTTTTTCTTCATTCTTCATTGAAAATATATATGTATGTATATATGTATAAGCATGAATGTGCGTGCTTCATCTCCAAAGCTTCTCAACTTTCTTAACCTCAGCATGCACTCCACTTTTTTCCTTCTTTAGCTGTTGCCAATGGCTGCTGCTGTCGTTTTTTCACGCTGCGCATGTGCAGCAAGTCTTTTTTGCTTTTGTTTTAACATTCGCGCCTTAACACATTTTAATGTATTTTCTTTTATACGCGCTCTTAAATACGTATGTACGTACATATGTTGTGTTAATTAACGAGCGCTTTAAATTTTACTACTTTCTTTCTTGGCTTCAACAAATTTTTAATGACTTCATTCACTGACATTTACCGCACACAATATTTACAGTATTTAGTAAACAATTTGGTTGTTTGTATCGCTGATGTTGGTTTGGTTTTGTGCAATTTTCAAAGTTTATAGCTTTTCACTTGTGTTTTTGCCGCTTTAAAGTCAAACACGGCGACATTATTAGTTGGCGATTAAATTACAAGAAAACAAGTAGATAACGGAGACCTTCGGCCGTAATGAAGACTGCATGCCTTGCATGAATGTGCAAAATGTAATGTTAGCTGTTTTGATTTTCAAGAAAATTGTTAAAAATTAGCGGAACTTCTCAGCAGCTTGTGCTACAAAACTACATACATATGTACATATTTCAAAGCCGAAAAGAAGGCATTTCATAAAGTTGAATTTTTTAGTTCAGATCCTGCAGTTGCATGTGGTAACTCATTTCAGAAAAAATTGCTAAAAATCAACGAGGGCTGATGCATCGATTCTGCTGTCATTTCAATGCTAGACCACACCTACTATTTTATGATTAAAAATCATAATTATTATTAATTAAAGCATGTTTTGTTTTTGTGAATTTTTAATGATTAAATACGTTTACTTTCAGCTTTTTATGGTTAATGAATATTAATTAATTTAAAAAAGTACATTGATTAATGAATTAATTAATTTTAATTAAATGATTATTTAGATTTTTTCAACTAATTTTATATTTTTTAATTGCATGATTAAAACAATTACTTAGTTATTTGATTTTTCCATTTATTATTATTATAAATTGTTTTAATTCTGAATATTTTCATTTATTTTACATGTTCTTAATTTTGTGATAATTGTGATTATTTTAAATTATTATTGATTTCTTTAGTTGCATGATTATTTTGATTATTAAATTAAAACAATGCAATAATCGATTAAATCATTTTGAATTATTTTTGACTTTTTTAATTTAAATTACTCGATTATTACAATTTTTTTTTATTTTTGTAATAGCATGATTATTTTCTTTTTTAATTGCATGATTAACACAATTATTTGATTATTTTCAATTATTTAAAATTTTTTTAATTCTGTGATTATTTTCATTATTTTCAATTATTACTGATTTCTTTAATTGCATGATTATTTTGATTATTAAATTAAAATAATGCATTAATCGATTAACTCATTTTAATTGTATGATTATTTTGAATTATTTTTGATTTTTTTTTAATTGAAATTACTCGATTATTTAATTTGTTTTTTTAATTTTTTAATATCATGATTATTTTCAATTATTTTTGTTTTCTTTTTTAATTGCATGACTAACACAATTATCCGATTATTTTCAATTATCTTTTATTTATTTTTTAACTGCGTGATTAATTAGTTAATCTATGACTTATTTTTATTCTTTGCCCAAAAATGCTACTAATACGTCCTGACGTACAGTTATTTCGTACAGAAAAAATAAATAAAAATAATAATATAAGCAAAAAAATAATCATTGAAATAAATAAAGCAGAATTAAAAATAAATAAGCAATTAATATGTATTGCGGAACGAATTTCCGTCATCCCTTGTCAAGTTTGATTTGGTTATAAACCGGTTTCGGCTATGTGCCATCTTCAGTATCTTGTTTCGTTCTGAGTTAATTCTCGTTGGTTCGCTAGTATTTATAGTCGTTAATGTCCGTTATTTTGTCCTCGTTAATTGATCATGGGCTACGTGTGTGTGTGTACGTGCGCGGTCAGGTATGTTAGTCTTGTTACCTGCGGTTCCTTCATTATCGTATGTATGCGTGCACAGTGCTTTGCCTTAATTCTTATGTGGTTCAGGTAGGTAAAAGTCTGTTATTGTTTTCTTTTGTGAAGTTTTATTTCTGTCATTAGTATATTTGCTGTCCTTTTTTTGGTATATTAGCCTGAGTGGCTCAAACAGTGTGTCCGAAGCTGTGTTTATTTGTTCGTTTATAATTTCCCCCCTGAACGTTTTCTGTTTGTATATTTCCATGTTCTCTAGTATGTTTAGTCGTTTTCCTTTGTATTCGACGTGGAGGATTTTGGCTGCTTTTCCTATCTTCGTTGGAGCACATTTGTTTTGTGCCATGTGGTTGGCGAAATTCGATTCCACAATGGTTGATGATTTCTTTATTTTCTTGTTGTAGTCTCTGATGTGTTCCCGATATCTTGTTTTTATCTTTCGTCCTGTTTGTCCTATGTAAATGTTTTGGCATTCGCAAGTTAGTTTGTATACCCCTTGTTTATCAAATATGTCTTCTTCGTTAACGTTGTTTCGCAGTAGTTTTCCAATGTTGCTCTTGGTTTTGAATGCAGCGTTGATGTTGTACTTTTTAAGTACTTTGGCCAATTTGTATGACGTAAGTCCAGTGTATGTTAAGGCCGTCCATGTTTTTTCTTCTCTTTCTTTGTCATCCGATTTTCTTGAGGTAAAGTTTTTCTGTATTCCTTTTATTAGACCTCTTGTATATCCGTTGTTCTCCGCTATTGTGTATATGGTGTTGAGTTCTTTGCTGTAAGCCCCTTTTTCTAACGGAGTGCGTTCGAGTCGTGTTATTAATTGTCTGAATGCGGCGTTTTTGTGTTGCTGAGGATGGTTCGAGGTGTTGTGTATTATTGTATCCGTAGCTGTAGGCTTCCTGTATATTTCGTATGCAAATTTGTTGGTCCCTTTGTTTATACTTATTGTTAGGTCCAAGTAATTTATTTTCCCTTCTTTCTCTGTGTCCATAGTAAATTTTATATTTCTGTGTTGATTGTTGAGGTAGTTCAGTATTTGTTCGTCTTTGTTTCCCGATATGAGGCAGATGATGTCGTCCACATATCTCGCGTAGAACTTTACTCCTAGATTTGTTGTCAGTTCCTCCATGAATTTTCCTTCTAAGTCTTGCATAAATGCCTCCATTAATATTGCTGAAGTGGGGTTCCCCATTCCGAGTCCATTAGTTTGTCTATATAATTTGTTGTTAAACTTGAAATAATTTTGGTCCAATGTCGTTTTTAAAGCGCTAATGGTCTCTTTTGTACTGTCTTTATCTGTTTTTTCTGCTAATATTTTTTCTATAATTTTTACAGTTTCTGTCGTTGGTACCGATGGATATAGATCCTTAACATCAAACGATACCAGTTTCGGGTTCTTGGGTATGTTTAAGTCCTTAATTTTTTCAACTAGTTCCGTCGTGTTTTTAATTATGTACTTGTTGCTCAGTTCTAGTTTTTCGGTTAGTAGGGCTTTCAAGTGTTTAGAGAGTCTATATCCGGGTGCTGATTTGTGGTTTATGATTGGTCTCATAGGTGTTCCCGTCTTATGTATTTTCGGCAATGCAATTAATGACGGAGCCGATGGATTCATCGATGTCAAGAAGTAAGTTCTTTGTTCGTCAATTATAGTTCTCGATTGTTTTATCGTTTGCTTTATTGCTTTTTGGTAGTCCTCTGTCGGGTCTTTTCTAACTTGTCGGCACTTCATGTCTTTAATCAGATTCTCCGTTTTTTCTCTGTACTCCTGTTCATACATTAATACCGTCGTATTACCTTTGTCCGCTTTTGTCGCTATTATTTTGTTGTCTTTTAGTTTTCGTTTCAAATTCTTGATAGTTTTGTCCTCGTTTGTTGTTTTTGTTTTCTGCGACGATTTGATGTCTTTTTCTATTATGTGTCTGCATATGTGCCGTGCATGGTCCTGCTCTTCTTTTGGTATTAGAGATATCGCCATTTCCGTATCAACGATGGTGTTCTCTATGTCTCTTTTCTTGTCATAGCTGCTTATGTTATGTTTTAGTCCTTTTTGTAGTAAGTTTTTTTCTGTGCAATTTATTGTAAGATTAGTCAAATTAACTAGTCTTGGGTAGAAAGACGTTTCGTTTTGCTGCGGGCTTCTATTCTTGTTTTGTTTTTTGTCAAGTTCGAGAAGTTTTTTGTTCAGTGTTTTGTATTTCTGTTCTATAATCCGTTTTGTCTCCTCGCTCAATGTATCCAGTGCTTCCAGTAGAGGGACAACTGGGATAATATTCAAAAGTTCCAGATGGATGTCCAGTAGTTCCTTGTTTACGCGCTCTTTCTTCGCATGCAGACTCTTGATCTCGCTTCTAAGAATGCTGGTTTCCGCTTTCCTCAAAATCTTTTTTCCGATCTCGCTGCTTGACTTTTTCTTAATTTGTGCGTATTTTGGTGTCACCTTCCTTTCAAGGCATTGCTGGTTGAACCATATGGCTGCTTTCGTGTTTCGTATTTTTTGTAGCCGTCGTTTGTACGCCGCCAATAGAGTGTATGTCCGTATTTGATGTGCCTGACTGGCATCCTTAATTTCTTTTTTGTTGTTTGCTTCTCCGACAGGGTAGGATTGCGATGTATTGCGGAACGAATTTCCGTCATCCCTTGTCAAGTTTGATTTGGTTATAAACCGGTTTCGGCTATGTGCCATCTTCAGTATCTTGTTTCGTTCTGAGTTAATTCTCGTTGGTTCGCTAGTATTTATAGTCGTTAATGTCCGTTATTTTGTCCTCGTTAATTGATCATGGGCTACGTGTGTGTGTGTACGTGCGCGGTCCTGAACCACATAAGAATTAAGGCAAAGCACTGTGCACGCATACATACGATAATGAAGGAACCGCAGGTAACAAGACTAACATACCTGACCGCGCACGTACACACACACACGTAGCCCATGATCAATTAACGAGGACAAAATAACGGACATTAACGACTATAAATACTAGCGAACCAACGAGAATTAACTCAGAACGAAACAAGATACTGAAGATGGCACATAGCCGAAACCGGTTTATAACCAAATCAAACTTGACAAGGGATGACGGAAATTCGTTCCGCAATACATCGCAATCCTACCCTGTCGGAGAAGCAAACAACAAAAAAGCAATTAATAATAATGAAGCAATTAAAAGTAATTGATCAATTAAAAATAGTCAAACTAGAAATTATCAATAAATTAAAAATAATCAAACAATTAAATATCATAAAACAAATAAAAATAATCATACAATTAAAAAATATTATTTGATTACATATATGATTATTTCTGATTTTTTTTTAATTACTATTAATCATGATTATTTTTTAAATTTTTTAATTTAATTGCTTACTAATTTCCGCGTTAATGTAAGACAATTAAGAAATCATTAAAATTAAAAAATCTAAAAAATTAATCATAATTTATTTTAAGGCGAATTTAACTCGTCTGTGCTAAACAATATTTTTTTTCTTCGCAAAATTTTATTTTAATAGCACATTTTGTTTACCAAAGTAATTTAAATTTTCTTTTATTTTTTAACTAAAAACCCTCGTACAAGACATAAAAAATGCAAATATTTATAAAGTTATTTATTTGCATATGAAATACATAGAAATGATGCTAAAAAAATGATCGATTGAGGTTTTGGTTTAGACAGCCAATGTCTGCAGCTGATTTTAATTAGTAGAAATGTTATGCAAAAATATTTTTTATGGCTGCTCTGTTTGTTTTTAGCGCCTTTTTCATATGTTGTTGTGTGTGTTTGTATTACGTATTATTTATTATTATTTTTTTTTATTTTTAGCTTGCCACTTAAACCTTTTAGCAAACTTATGATGCGTTGGCAGCCCAAAAAATAAACGACACAGTATTTTATTGCATGTCATCAATCAGTTTTTTGTTGTTGAAAATTTACAAAATTGCTAGCGCCTTGCTTGTCTTTCAATGTGAAACAGATGAGGCTTATGGCATATCTGTATACATATTTAGGTACATATGTATGTATGTAGGTTGTTTACATGAATAATTTAGCAATTATATATGTCTTCAAATAAATGCGTAAATACTTGGTATTTTACTCCTCTTCTTCTCTTTATTCTTCTTTTTATTCTTCTGCTTCTTCTTCTTCTTTATTGAAACTTTTCTCGTGTAAAGTCTGGACAGTTGTTTTGAGCGCAGACAGTGCTAAGTAGATATCATTAATGAAGAAGTTTTTGCGCTGCGATAACAATTAAAGAGTCTAAAGACAAAGGCTTAAGACTAATTGATTTAAAGTGAATGGCGAGCGGAGTGTCATTCCCATTAAGAAACGAAAAGCGTAACCTCCAGAAACCGATATATACATATGTAGATACTTACACCCAAACATTTGTATATTGGCAAACAAAGCGAAAGTAAAATATTATTGAAACTGAAATGAAAAGCAGCCACCGACTAACGATTCGAAAAATGGAAGGCTGGAAAACAGACAACTTGGACGGGTCAGCCTACAAAAGTAACTCTTTGAAAAGTGACAAAAAATACACTGTTTGAAAAACATGACATGTTCATGCCACACACACAGCTCTCACACACACACACATTTTGTCTCAGAACAAACTTTTCAACGCCTCATTTCAAACGGCTGCGTCTGGCGCGCCTCTTCAGCAACTTGCAACAAATGCATACAAAACACGCCCTCAATGCGCTGGTAATGACACCAGTCACTGCAGTCAGTTACACATACATGCATACATAAATGTTTGACGCTATAGCAGACACAAGGACGAGCAAAACTTGAAACTTGTAAAGAGCAAATGTTTAATATCAAGGCTCTACATACATACATATACCTACAACAAAGGCGCTCTAAATACAAAAAAAGGCGTATTTACCGCCAAGTAGATATATATGGACTTGAAACTGAGTTGAGCAAAACTTGTACAATTGAAAATGTAGGCAGACGGAAAAAAAGACGACAACTTACTGCAGTAACTGAAACTCTACAAGTGTGTGCACTAGTCCTCTAGTTATACATTCATATATGCATATGTAGGTATGTATGTATGCATTAAAAAGTATACATATCTATTACTTAAATACTTTACAGTATTCAGCTTCCTGAGGCACACCAAGCAGCACTCGGTTAAAGTCAACCAGAATGATTTACGACTTCCCATGACTCGACTCGAGCAACAGACAAAATCAAAGAAATAAGAAGCAAGACAAAGTGCAGGATAAAAATATACATATGTACATATATGCACATTGAAGGAAATATAGCTAAGTGCAGTGTTTAAAAAACTGGCATAAGTTTCATTTCTGTTGATTTTGATTTTGATTCCGCTTTTAAAAAATCAGAAGTCGCAGTTAATCAATATGAAAAAATATGAAAATGAACAATTTTGCCTGATTTTCATTTTGTGCTGATTTCATATTGCTGAAAATCAAAAGCGGCCTGATTTCAAAATGAACAATTTTGCCTGATTTTGATTTTGCGCTGATTTCATATTGCTGAAAATCAAAAGCGGCCTGATTTCAAAATGAACAAATTTGCCTGATTTTCATTTTGTGCTGATTTCATATTGCTGAAAATCAAAAGCGGCCTGATTTCAAAATGAAGAATTTTGCCTGATTTTGATTTTGCGCTGATTTCATATTGCTCAAAATGAAAAGCAGCCAAATATCAAAATTAGCGATTTTGCCTGATTTTCATTTTGTACTAATTTTGATTTTGTGCTGATTTCATATTGCTAAAATCAAAAGCAGCCAAATATCAAAATCAATGCTTTCACAGTTTTGCTATTTACGCTTACATGCGCATACATACATATGTATGTATACAAACGTAATACAGAGGGTAAGAAATTATGTACATACACACATGTGTTCATGGAGGCGTAAATAGCAAAACTGTGAAAGCATTGATTTTCATATTTGGCTGCTTTTGATTTTAGCAATATGAAATCAGCACAGAATCAAAATTAGCACAAAATCAAAATTAGCACAAAATGAAAATCAGGCAAAATCGCTAATTTTGATATTTTGGCAGCTTTTCATTTTAGCAATATGAAATCAGCGCAAAATTAAAAGCAGGCAAAATCGTTCATTTGGAATCAGGCCGCTTTTGATTTTAAGTAATATGAAATCAGCGCAAAATCAAAATCAGGCAAAATTGTTCATTTTGAAATCAGGCCGCTTTTGATTTTAAGTAATATGAAATCAGCGCAAAATCAAAATCAGGCAAAATCGTCATTTTAAAAAGCGACGAATATCAAAATCAAATAAAATCAAACATTTCACGACTTTTGCTAATTCCGACTGCAGTTTTTTAAACACTGGCTAAGTGCGAATTTTTAAATCGGAATTAAAGGAAAATGCATTCCTCACTTTATGACTTTTTTTTTCCAAAAACGGAGCAATCATAATTAAAAGACATTCTTAAATACACTGAAAACATGTTAAATACTCACTAAAATTAGTTATGATTCATTTTTTTTGGATTTTTTTATTTCAATGACTAATTTTAATAATCTTAATATTTTTAATTAAAAAATTATAAAAAATAATCTTAATTAGGTAATAGTTATTAAAAAATAATCAAAATTAATCAAATATATTTTTTTAATGTATGATTATATTTAATGACTTAATTATTTTTTTTTTGTTTTTTAATTTGATTTTAGTGATTATTTCTGATAATTTTTGAATTGCCATTAACTGTTATTATTTTTTTTTTAGAAAATCATAAAATGATAAATAATTAGATAACAGTCATTAAAGAATAAATAATCAAAATTAAACAAATATATTTTTTAAATGTATGATTATTTTTAATTAATTATTATTAATTGTTTTTTAATTTGGTTTTATGTAATTATTTCTGATAATTTTTTAATTAGTTATTTTAAAATTTTTTTACTTAAATTATTATTCTTACTTACCTATGTACTTAATTAATTTTAATTGTTTGTTAATTTGATTTTTATGTGATTATTTCTGATTTGAATTTTTTATCTGCTATAAATAATAATTATTTTTTATAGTTTTTTAATTTTAATGTTTATTTGAATTGGCTTACATATATACAATAGCAATAATTAAGTTAAAAAATTATAACAAATAATTACGATTAATAACTATTAAAAAAATAATCAGAAATGATCGTTTACCAAAATTAACCATATGTGTATATCTTGTTTAATTGTGAGATCATTTTAAATTACTTAATTAATTCTTTGATTATTGTTTATTTTATAACTGATTTTATTTGCTTGATTGTTTTTAACTGCTTGATTATTTTCAATTATGCGATTATTTCATCATCCATCATTTTTAATTACTTTTCAAAATATGTAGGTAAATTTTTACGAGGTAGTATTGACACGCTGATATAAAATAAAAATATTAAGAAAAAATAACCAAAAACGAAAAATAATTAATCGATCAAAAAATAATTTGAAAAAAGTCAAATAATTTAATTAACCAAGCAATTAAAAAGATCCGTAAATAATTGAAAATAATCAAATAATTTAATTAATTTTTAAATTAAAAAGAATCAAAAATAATTAAAAATAATCAAATAACTGTATTAGTCATGCAACTAAAATAATCAGAAGTAATAGAAAATAATCAAATGACTGTGTTAATCATATTAAAACGAAAATAATTGAAAAATTAATCAAATCAATCATGCAATTAAAATTAAGTAATCAATGCACTTTTTTAATTTAATTTTCTATTAATCATTAAAAAGGTTTAAGTTATCGTATTTAATCACTACAGTGTTACAATAAAAAACATACTTCAATTAATTAATCATAACCAATTTTTAATCATAAAATAACAGATCTGTTGAAAAGCAACCGTCGCGAAGCGTCGCTTATTCAATTTTGTTACCTACTGTTTTTTCCTAAAATCCCAGCTAGGTATTTATTATTTTGCTCTATTCTGAGCTGCACTTTCCTTTTTTTATTGATCTTCTGTGCAGTTATTTTTATAGTCTTCAAAAGTGTCTGGAGGATTAAGGAACATTAAAGATGCACACAGGAGATGCAGCATTTTTATGCAACTTTTTGAGTATATGGATATATGAAAAAGTACATGCGTATATATTACTGTAGACAACTTATGAGCACTAAATTAAGGCACATAAATCAATACAATGTACATACGCTTGTATGTACTTAAGTATACTCGTATATGTATGCAGGTCCACTCATATTTGGGGAGAGACGTGCTTGAATATGTTGATTTTGTTCATCTGCTACAGAAGCACACGGTAAAAGCACCACGCAACATGTTGCTAGCAACATTATACAAGTTGTATACCAGCAACACCTTTTTCTGCTTCTGAAAATGTGAACGAAAATATGTGCGATATATTGTTTGAGGGATTAAGACATAACCGCTAAACGCATAAAATATGTGTATTTAGAAAATGGGTTTCAATAAATGTCAAGATCGATTTGTAGATAAAAATCAAATATGTAGCTTCTTTTTTCATCACACCTACGACATACGCCCGCGCAACCAAGACTTCACTTTGTGGGCGATCAAGACGAAGTCAATTTTTGCATGGTTGAAGCACAAATAAAATTGGCTCTCCTGTAAAAAAAATAGTATGTAAAATCCTCATGTAAATATGTATGTATAAAAAGCTCTTTACAATCAATGCAGTTATTTTGTTTTAATTTTTTTTTTTTACCAAAACGACATCATAAAAAGTCGCGGCTGCAGTCAGTGTGTAAAAAAATGACTCTCTTTTTGCCTTCGAAAACATTTCGTTTCAACGAACTCAGAGCTAAAAAAAAGTGTTTTATACCAACTGCTCATAAAATTATTTAAACGTGCAACAGTTGTTAAGTTTTTTTTTTACTCATTGCAGATTGCTATACACACGCATGCATATGTTTGCATGTATTTTCACATTAACATCTGACTCATTTTTTCATTCATCCATATCGCATTTCAGCGTTTCGTTGGGACAATGCGCGTATCAGCGCCCTCATCACAATTGTTGAATTGTCAAAAGAATGGCATTCAAATTATCGAAAATTGAGTCATCTACGTCTTTTTTATGCATTTTAAGTGCCTTTGTATGTATGTACAACTGTAAAACGGCAACTTGTTCAATGCGTTTCTTGGTTTTATTGTTGTTATTGCTGTTAAAGCTGTTATGGCATGTTTTTGCGATTTTATTGCGATACTAAAACATTCACGATGGCAAAATGGATGGGCTCGACAAGCTGTAGTAGGTACGCACATTTCCAGTTTCATTTGTGGGTTTTGGTAGGTGCTGAGTATATATAGATACATATCTTTTTTCGAATTGTATGTACATTAGGGTGGTCCTTAAAAATCAAATTGGCCAGTTTCTTCTGCCTCACCCCCTACATCGGTAGAGTGTGTGTGCCTTATGGACTCCCAAAGTAATTAACAGATCTTTATGAAATTTTCACAGTCTATTCCTGTGGTATTTGCACATATATGATAGCGTATATAGAAAAATGGGAACTTCCCGGAATGTGGACCTAGAGTGACCCAGCAAGTCTTTATGCAATATTGGTATCAAATGAAAGGTGTTGAGCAGGCCTTCAACATACAGTTATTTTCATGGCGATGCCTTGGACGGGTCTCCATATATGGGTCAAAACGTGGAACCGGGTGACCTCTGAATGATTCCGAGCAATTTCGGTAGAAAATGGAAGGCGTTGAGGTGGACTTCAACATACAGCTATATTCATTGTGATTCCGAAAACGGTTCCCCAGAGATGGCTCGAGTAGGGGGCCCGGATGGTGATGGATGGTCCCGGTAAAGGTAAAGGTAAAGGTAAAGGTAAAGGTAAAGGTAAAGGTAAAGGTAAAGGTAAAGGTAAAGGTAAAGGTAAAGGTAAAGGTAAAGGTAAAGGTAAAGGTAAAGGTAAAGGTAAAGGTAAAGGTAAAGGTAAAGGTAAAGGTAAAGGTAAAGGTAAAGGTAAAGGTAAAGGTAAAGGTAAAGGTAAAGGTAAAGGTAAAGGTAAAGGTAAAGGTAAAGGTAAAGGTAAAGGTAAAGGTAAAGGTAAAGGTAAAGGTAAAGGTAAAGGTAAAGCTAAAGGTAAAGGTAAAGGTAAAGGTAAAGGTAAAGGTAAAGGTAAAGGTAAAGGTAAAGGTAAAGGTAAAGGTAAAGGTAAAGGTAAAGGTAAAGGTAAAGGTAAAGGCAAAGGACAGGAAAAAGAAATGTAGAGGGAAATACTCATGATAACATAAAGCTTTTTCGTTGCTGCGAAGCGGGACGGGTATTTAGTAGTCACATATAAATTTTGGTACTGATCGGAGGCTATTAAAAGTTGTAGCACAGGGCTCAAATTTCGCACAGGGGTCTGTGACCGGCATCAAAATTTATATTTGGTATCCTTCAGTGCAGAACCATCTATAGGGCACTAGATATACAAAAAATTAAATTTAATTTTTTCACTCTCCATAGAGTTTTCTGAACTTTGACCCCGATACGATACACCTTAACCGTCTCCGATCGGAACAAAAATTAAATTAATTTTTTTATGTGAATTTAAATGAGCTATTGGCCATTTTTTAATGAAGAAAAATTGAAAAAATTTTTTTTGGTAGAAGATATGGATCCATTTCGGAGACCACCACATCCCCTCATCAGACTTCTTCCAGCGGCCTCAACCGAGAATCGAACTTAAGTCGTTTGATTGGTAGTCACATTTTTTACTGAACTTTGAACACTGTGTTACCATAGCCATCCCAGATCGGAACCAAATAGTTATATGAGTTAACTTCGACTGCATTAGCATCGGGCTAGCGGGTGAGGTTGACGAAATATGCTATATAATATGTCTTCATACAGTTGGGAACCACTCTAATGTACATATATACATACTTTTCAGATTATCTTCTTCCAAATTTTGTCTTCTTTCTTTTCCAACGTTTTCGATTTGTTTATCAACCTTAATGTTCTTTATGTTACTGAATAATTCCAAAATTCAATACAATCCACAACAAAAATTACTTCAAAAACTTCAAAAACTGCAAATTAACTGCCTTTAAAGAGCATTTATTGAATGTTTAATGCAATTTTTTATTTATTATAAACCGCAGTCGTTATAATCTTGTCTGCTTTCGCCCTCATTTCTTTCAATTACCTCCTTTTTCATGAAAGCAACATTCGATCTGCAAAACACCCACAGCCGCGCCGCAAAACAGCCAGAGCAGCAAAACCGAAGTTTATAGCGCCAAGCTTAATTAGAATTGGAAACACAAATGAATGCAGCAAAAAACAAGTAAGGAAGCCTAAGTTCGAGTGGAATCGAACATTAGATACTCAGCTGTATGCTTTCATTGTTTGTTCGCGTTTGATGGAAACACGGCGTATTTTATAGAAAGCGAGTGCCGCATAAAGTGGGCGTAGCCACGCCCATTTTCAACATTTTTATCAGTCATCCAACTAAGCATATGAATATTATTCTTTGTGCAAAATTTCATTCCTTTTTTACTTCTAGTTACAAAGATGTCACGTTAAAATTCCAAAAGGGTGTTCCAGAAATATCTTTGTTAAAAAGTAGGCGTGGTCATAAACCGATTTGAATAAATTTTTGCGTGTCTGTTCACACAAGTTATAAAAGTTTATAAACCAAGTTTCGTCATAATATCTCAATTATTTGTCGAGTTATGGGCTCCGAAATCTCGTAGATTCCTTTGTATAAAAAGGGGCGGTGCCACGCCCATTTTCCAAAATTTTTCTATTTTTTGTTTCCGGTCTATTGTAGAACTCATGCCACAAAATTTCAATGAATTATCTTTATATTTGACAGAGATATCGCTTAAAATGTTTTTATTAGGCCCCTTTATAGTTCCCATATATAAAAGTGGGCGTGTTCGTCAACCGATTTCGCTAAAATTTTGAACATGTATTACCACAACTAATAAAAGTGTACACACCAAGTTTCGTCATTATATATCAATTATTTGTCTAGTTATAGGCTAAGAAATCTCGTACATTCCTGCTTCTAAAAGGAGGCGGTGCTCGCCCATTTTCCAAAATTTTTGTGTTTTTTGTTTTATATCCATAGTTGGACTCCTGCCATAAAATTTCAATGATATATCTTGATATTTGACAGAGATATCGCTTAAAATGTTTTTATTAGGTCACTTTATAATACCCATATATAAAAGTGGGCGTGGTCGTCAACCGATTTCGACAATTTTTCGTCCAAACATTTGCCTAAGTAAGTATATCACGCCTACCAAATTTCACCGATATATCTTCAACGGTTTCTGAGATATGACATATAAAACTTTCAATGTTTGGCCCTTAATAAGTGGGCGTGGCACCGCCCATTTTTCAAAATCTCACCAAATCTCTTCATAAGGGCCTGGGCTCCACACGTGGGTGAAATTTTATCACTCTAGCTCTATTAGTGACTGAGATACAAAATTTCCGATTTTTACTATATAGGGGAAGTGGGCGTGGTCATGGTCCGATTTCGCCCATTTTCAATACCATCCGTTCCAGTCTTGATACCAACTTGCATTCCAAATTTCATCAAAATATTTCAATTTTTGCGCGAGTTATCGTGCGTACAGACAGACAGACGGACGGACAGACGGACAGACGGACGGACATGGCTCAATCGATTTCTTTTTTCACCCTGATCAATTTGATATATATAAGTCAATATCTATCTCGATTATTTTATGGTGTTACAATCCACCGTTATGTGATTAAAACTATAATACTCTGTGTACTAGTACAGCTGAGTATAAAATGTAAAAATGAGTGGAAACCATAAGTAAAGCAACTGCAGAACGGTGTGAAAAACAAAGCACTGCAAAAAATAATTCACGGGCATGTTTTGTTGCAAACGCCACGCGGCTCTCAGCACACCATGGAAGCGCCGCGCGTCGCCGTTATGCCTTTGCGTAATTACTAAAATGTGAAATTGAAAATTAAAATATATATGTATAAAAGTAAAATGTGCATGCAACAGCATAAATTGCATGACCAACAACACAACGCAACACAACAAAAAACACAATGAACACAATGCGTACAAAAGCAATTATGCGGATCAGAGGCGGCGAATTGTTGCGACTGGTGAACGCGGTGCTGCGGCTGGCGGCTGCAAAACGACGTACGACGCGTGGCTAGCCGCGCTGTGGTTGTGGCATTTGTTGTTGCGCTGCTGGGACCGTTGCTTTACTGCTGTCATTTTGGCGCCCACAATTTATTTCACTCCATGCGCCGCCAACCGCTGTGTGCTTTTGAGCTTAGTACTTTTTAATATTTTTTTTTATACCCAAATGTGCCACTGGCATTCTCAAATGGGGTATTGCAGAAAAACACTAAGCAATATTTATTTGCGTTTGTGATTAGCATTCGCAGTTTGCTATACAATCGCTGAGTTGCCTCCACTTGAATATACATATGTAAATAAAATGCAAAACAAGCAAAAATGAAGCTCATAATATGCACTTAAGTGTCAATTTAGCCACTCACAAATGTTATTTTGCACTTGACCACATTGAATGCGTTGGCGCTGCAGCGCGTCGTGTTGGCGCATAAATTCGACTCAACTCACACCGCTCTCCACTCTTTCAATGTTTTATGTTTTTTGCGTTTATTCGCTCTCATTTCGTTACCTCTTGCACTACATTTTCTGGTTCGATCGCGTTTGCAGTTGTGCTCGTTTGTTTGTAGCGAAGTTTTGCATTTAAATTACAGATAATTCTGCTCTTTAATTGAGACTTATTCGACAGCTGGGTTGGAAAAAATTAAGAATTAAATGTACACTCAAATAAATTTTGGTATAAATTTTAAACTTTTTTGGTCGATATATAGGAGACGACCGAAAAATTATTAAAATTTAAACTTTGAAAAGTTTAAAAGATTTTTAAACTTTTAAGGTTTCGATTTCATTCCAAATTAAAATTTATTTTAAGACTCAAAAGTTTAAAATTTAAACCTTTTTTGGTTTAAATAAAAAAAAAATGTCTGCTCCCATATCCTCTTCATGCTTTTCCCTATTGTATCTTCTTTCCTATCCTTTTTTCTCCTTTTCTCTCATATTGTTCTCCCCCCAACATCCCCTTAATCCTTTTCCATATTGTTTCTTTTTCCTATCTTCTTCTTCTCCTTTTCTTCCTTCTTCATTTTATCTGTTTCCATAATTATTTTGTGTTTGTTTATTTCTCCATTCATTCATTCAAATTGTCTAATAACTATAAATGAGCTTTTTATATTGTTCATTTCTCGAAAAAGCAAGTTGGAATTTCAAATCAAAAATTAAAATTTTTTTGTTGAAACCAAGGCTGCTCAACGAAATGAACAAAATAATTTTGTTTCAAAAAATATCAATAAAAAATATCCAAAAATCACTTCTTTTATTTTACTTTTACTGCTTAAATTACTTTACTTTTCAGTAGAATGTTTTTAATTAGTTTTAGGTATAGTTATAAACTATTGTAGGTATATACTATTATGTAATGGTTTTAGTTGTTATTGTTGTGCTAAAAAAGACACCCTGTACTTACTGCACTAATGTTTAATTTTAATAAATGAATTGAAATGAAAATAATTATCAGAAACCCAATTTTTTCGTTTCAAAAATTATCAATAAACCTTTAATCAGAATAATTTTGTTTCGTTGATATCAAAAAAATTAACAAAAATTGTATTTGTTTTATTCATGTACGTATGTACATACATACAAACATATGTAAAATTTCTTTTCTTCATAGAAAACGAAATTATTGAAAAGTCAATTTTTTTGTTTAAATTTGAAACTATATTATTTTGAAATAATTGTTTTGATAATTATCAAAACAAAAAAAATTTCGTTAATTTTTTTTGATAACAGTTGAAACGAAATGGATTTTGTTCATGGTATAAAAAATACAGGTATGTGCATTGTCATTTTGACGCTGTCTTTTTGATTAAAAAGCAGATTTTTTAAGTTTGATCTTATGTCAGTTTTGGAGTATAGCGATGCCAGACTTTTATTTTTTGAATGCGTAGATTTTTGTGTGAAAGTTTGGGTATTTCAGGAATCAAAGGACAGAAATAGAAAGGGCACTAGTGAGCAGATTTATGGAACTTCCGGTAGCTCCTCTTCGCTCACTCCACAAATCTTCATCCACTCTCCGCGAATAAAGGGTATCGTCGCCATATTTGGTAATATTGCACCGCGGAAATAAGCAACTCATATTGTTAAAATCTAGGGTACATATATTTTTGTAATTGGATTGGACATATGTACATACATACATATATAGACTGAAATGCTCACTTGGTATGGTGGTGTACATACATATCGTCGTTTAAAGTGCAAAATCGCGTGACATTTTTGCCAAAAATGAGATTTCATCAAAAATACATTCTTGGCGTCCGTCCCCATCCATTCATGCAACAATTTTGAGATTCACACAACGCAATTCCAAATAATGATACAGTTTCAAAACCGCTTTTTTTAAGGAAATTTTTCGAACCAATACCGCGAATAATAGGTGTTATTGCTTTATAACTGTACTGTAATGTACTAAAGTTGATTATACTTTCATAAACACGAAATGGATTATAACTTTGCTTTATTGAAGAAAAGCTTTTAGGTACGCCCGCAATCCCGCCTATACGTCACTATTGAACAAAATAAAAGACGCAAAACCGCTTATAAATACATAAGTAAACCAATAACTGCATATTTAACTGTTTTTCGCCAAAATGATATTTGGATTAAGAATATAATCCAAAAATCTACCTTGGTTTGGATGTGGGTTTGCAAAATTCCGAACCGGTTTGAATTAAAACAGTTTTTACTGTCTCCTGTAAAATTTAGGCGGTAGCGGATACGCGGTATTGCACTTTAAGCGACGATATGGAGTTATAATAAATCAATCTCCAAAACCTCCCCAAACTATATACCAGAGTGATCACAAAGCCTAAATTAAGTGATCGTAACTACTAAACTAAATTAAAAGCTCACCGAGAATACCGGAAAGGGGCTACTTTGTAGTACGGCTAAACTGATATTCCGCGAAGTAAAAATGCGCAATGAATCTTTTATGAATCACTGATGAAATTCATCTATGAATGAGGAGGCATCAGTGAGTATTTTCAAATAAAGACTGCTGAATTTTTCATATAAATGGTTTGCTTTTTACAAAAAAAAAAAAAAATAATAATAATAATAATAATAAAAATTGTACTCAGAAGAAACATTAATGATCATTCAGCAGTGAAACAAATTTACTGAAGGATGTGTAATTTTTTCAAATTCTTTCAATTCAAATTGGAAAAATTCGTTACTATGAATACCATGGTTACAATTTATTTTTAAAACAAAGCAGTGAAAAATACCATTAATGGAGGATTTTTATCATTGAGTATGCTCTGAAAAAAATACCCGCAGTTAAATCAACAACTTTCCGCTGTTGAATCTCCGTATTTGATTCAACAGCAAAAGTATTTGTTTTAACGGCAAAGTTTTTGATTCAACAAATTTCCGTAGTTAATTCAAAGACGTGCGTTGTTGATTCAAAAACTTGCTTGCTGTTAAACATGTTTTAAGTAAAAAGAAAAAAGGATTTGAAAGAAAATATAAAAAAATAAACAAAATTTTTCAAATTCGTTCAATTCGTTTCAATTTTAAAATAAAATAAAGAAAGTAATATACATACATACATACATAAATAAAAAAAATTAATTAAACAAAAACTAATATCTATTGATAAACTCAGCTTTTTTTGATGTCGTGGGAGTTGTCTGCAGATGTACTGATGCGTTTGGAAATGGTGAATGGATGAATGACTAAAGTTCGTTTGGTGACGGCGGGCCTTAGTATTAATATTACTACATATCGAGCCCTAACCGCAAAAAAGTGTATCCAACAAAAATTAAATTTTACAGGAAGTTTTTTTTTTTCTATTTTCTTTTCATACAGTTGGTAATCAGCCTTGAAATTTATTTATGGCCGGTTTCACAATCTGCGGTTAATTTAATCGCTGGTTAGTTTGACGTAAGTTGTATGGCGAGCTGTCAAATAAATTGGTTCACCGGGCAAAAATCTCTGGTTAAGTGCTTAACCGGAGGTGGTAAATCCGGCCCTAAGTCTATGAAATTGTGGGAGTTGATTAAAAACGCTAAAATCGATAATTCTGTTGGATACACTTTATGGCGGTTAGGGCTCGATAAGTCAACATACATACATATATTATATGTATAAAAAACTAAAATAAAATAATATCTATTGTATTAAAAAAAAACACCATTTTTACAATTTTCTTGAGGTTAACTTAAATGCGTAAGCATTTGCTTCAATGGTGCCCGTTTTTCGACCAAAAACTTTTGCGGTTAATTCAAAAGCAAAAGTTGTTAGCTTAAATACGAAAAGTTTTTGAATCAACAGTGCTCACTTTTGGACAAAAATTTTTTGCTGTTAATTCAAAAGCAAAAACTGTTAACTTAAATGTAAAAGTATTTCATTCCACAGTTACGAAAAGTATTTGAATCAAAAACGCTCGCATCTTTGAAACAACAACGGAGCGTTGTTGGGCACATTTTAACTGCGGAAAGTTGTTAATTTAACTGCAAAAGTCTTTGTATTTACAACGTTTTTTTTTTCAGAGTGGCAGCACGAAATGTCATAATCTGCTTAATTGTCAGGTGGTTAATATGGCGACGAAAACTTGACGTTTGTTTTACCTGGTATACTTATACCATGGATTTTGTTATGCTTTTTACGTTTATAAAATCGAATATTTCAACAGAAACAACATTTTTTTTTTGTTTATTGTTAAAAATAACGTTATTTCGCAGCCTTGGTTGAAACCAAATTTTACGACCAATGAAAGTTTAAAATTTAAACCTTAAAAGTCTAAATGAGAAAAAGTGTAATATTTAAACCAAAAAAGGTATGAAATTTATTCCAAAAAATACTTTGAAATATTTGAACTTTTGTAAGTTTGAATTTTAAACCAAAAAGGAATAAGAAACTTTTAAAGTTTCGAATGTTCAAAATTTAACCCAAAAAAAATTTTTCTATAAAACTTATTTAAATTTAAATTCACACTGACTTCAGTTAGCGCCGATGCTCCGTTTTGATACCACAACTCGTGTTTTAACCAGTGAAAAAGTGAAAGTAGCAGACAATGAGCAGGGCAGATCCCACACCATATATCTATCCTGTTGAATTAAAGTATTTAAGCAGCACCTCAAGCCTGACAGCTGTGAACTTCGAGAGTAACTTCATTCTGCCTTGGCAGTGCGAAGGAAATTCCCATAGCAGTTGCTCCACCGTCTCCTTCACACCAGGAAGATTTCAGCCGCGACACAAAATGTTATGATCAAATCTCACGCTGGCCGCGTGTATACCAATGGCCCAATTTGCTATGAAATCCGCAGTTAAGCGCGAAATATCTCTCTCCATATTTAGAATGGCTGAAGATCGCATCGCATTGCATGAAGGCAACAAGCTTCTGCATAGCCTGCGGGTCTGCAAACGCCTCCATTCCAATTTTAGCCTCCTTAAGCCAGTACCTAGAGATTCGGCCCTTGATGCAGGGATACGCTATGTCGACTTGCCAAGTCCCTGGCCCACTCTCTGCACTATCGAAAACTATTTAGGAGCGGCTCCCCTTCCAAATCTGACTTTTTATACTGAATTTTGAAAGTTCTTTTATTCGATTTGAGAACTAGAATACCCACCAACAAAATTGAACCTTCGTTATGAATTCAAAATCCAGCTCTATCTCGAAGAGAAATTTTGATGGGAGTGGAAGTGCTTTTCTTAAAACACATTAATCTTTTCTGTTTGCTCCCACATCCCACATAGCATTTCATGAAGTTTTTGACCATATTCCAGTCTTTTTCGATCCCTATGCACTTTTAAAATAATGGAAAATGCGTTCATTTTCTGATCATAAAAGAGCCTTTAGTCTAAAGAAAATGGTACACTACATCCAATTCTTCTTGGGGAGTCGTTTTTTGAGTCTTATTTTAATCGTCTTTTAATCATGTTCGAGTACCTTTCGATTTATTTTTTTTCGATTTTGAATCTTATTTTGGTGATTTTTGAATCGTTTCTGATCGTTTTAGAATCTTTTTGGGGTCATTTTTCTTCGTTTTTCTGATAATTTTCGATTGGCTTTCCAATCTTTTTTGAGTCATTTTCCAATCTTTTTTGGGTCGGTTTTCAGTAACTTTCTGATCAATTTCTAATCATTTTATAATACTTTTCTACTCATTTTGCTATCATTTTTGGGTCAGTTTACAACCGCATTTCTTTTCCATCTTCTATCCTCTTACATATTTTAACCTTAGCCTTACCTTTACCAATATCACAAAAGGAACTTTCAGGGTCACCCTCCACATCTTGGTTGGCACTTTTGAAACAGGTTTTTAGCCTACAATAATAATAAGCAAATAAGGAGTTTAAGATAAAAAATTTCAATCCATAAATGAATTCCTACAAAAATGCATATGCGCATTTTGGCACTCTCATATACGGCAACATGGAAGACATAAATCCATATGTTCCTGCTTTAAAACATTCAGAACCATCAATACCGAAATCGAATATAAAACTCTCTGATATTTTTTTTTTTTTTTTAAATTATAGCTTTATGTACTCGGGTTGCTAAGTTATATTTATTTTTTTTCTAAGAAAGCAAAGTAATCGATCACATTTCGATCTTTAGCATGATCAATTTGTGATAAATTATTTTTTTAATCAGCAAAGGGGATCGAAAAAGAGTCAGCCAGGTGATTTTTATATGACTTTTCAATCGCTGGTCTGACTCATTTTCGAGTCTTATGCGAGAGACACACATCGTAGTATAGTAATAATATTTCGATCTATACCACATATGTATGTGTCACCCTCATATTGTAGTTTAATTGAAAATTTTCATAGCATAGCCAAATCATAATATTGATATTCTAATATTCATACCACATGTGTGTCTGAGGCATTATTCTAATCGCAGAAGTGATTAATCAGTTTTTGATCATCAAAAGGGATCGAAAAAGACTCGGTATAGTCAGTTTTCATAAAACAATCTTCCAAATGCTATGTGGGCTATAGGCTATAGCAAAATGTCTCCTTTATTTTCGCACCCATTTCTGTTTTTTCCAATATACCACGAATGTTGGAGAAATTTAAAATTCATTATAAGTTAACAGATATACACATTGGATATCGAATGTTTCGAGCATTAATCAAAATATTTATCCGGTTGTTGTTCAGTCATGAAAGAATACGACATTTCATCTTCTTGTCAACTAACTTTCTTTAGTTGTCCGTATTAAGCATGATGACCTGTTAATTGTACGAGAAAAAAATAAGAAAAAAAATTATAATTCTGAATCAGTCACTTGAGGCGAAACTTCATGATTTGGTCAACGCTGCATAATAAGTTGCATTTTCATTGCACAATAATAATGAGTGCAGCGGAAATTCAATATCCGTTTTTCTTTTTCTTTCTTTTGACTTTGTGCTATTTTAGTTTGCAATCTTGATTGTGATTAAAGGAAGCTTGCAGTGAATTTACGCCATGCAAATAAAAATGCGCCAAAATGCAAATGGAAAACAATTGAAAATTATGTAGAAAAGAGCAAGTTGCGATGCATAAAAGTGACCTAAATCTGCAGCTAATTGTAGAATTACTTATTGACTTACTTAAAAAAGGAAATGTAAATGAAGAATGAGGCTTTATGAATCATAAATAGTATCCATATCTAGTTTCAACTTCGTTGTCCAGTACATAGTTTTCTTCAAGAAAATACATGTGCATATAAATTTCAAGAGCTGCATTGTTGTATTGTGGAACGAACCAAAAAGTATTTAACTGCATTGTTCTTGATTGATTTGCATAAGCGACTGTTTAGTGCCATATTCAATTTCATATGCCACTGTTTTTATTATTTTATACACATCAAAAGTAGGCTACCGAGTGTATAATAAATAGCTGGCGCCAACGCACACTCTTGTAGTCAATTACTTATATGAAAACACTTGTAGAACACGTTGTTTACATATGAGTAAATGTAAGTAAATTGATTTGTTATAAAACATGTCTGCATACAAAGCAATAAAAACAATCGAAAACAATCAATGTCAGAGATATAAACAAGTATCAAGAGAGATGAAAGTACAGCTGAAAGCAATAACAAGATACTCAGTTGTGAGTTACAAAATATTTACAGCCAGTTTTACGAAAAAATTTAAATGAAAATTTAATTTTTTTTCTGTCAGATTTCATATAAAATTCAAGTAAAAAAAATCATATTAAACTTAAATTCTTTCGTGAAACTGGCTGTTAATGAGAAAGGGCGATGCCTTGGTCGCATTATATTTAAATTATTTCAAAAGAGAGAAAAAAGTAAATTATTTTAAGACTAAGACATCGTCTAATTAAAATTTTCTTTTGAGCTGGATTGCGTATACACAACGAAGAGAAGTCGAAAATTAATTAAATTTACTATTTGCTGGATGATGATCTAGTTCTTGAATCGAATACACTTTCAGTATCGAAATTGAGAAAGGTTTAATTGCCGTTTTTACTACTCTCATCTGAGTATAAAAATGTCGATTCGTGCATTATTAAGTTGTACATATTCATTTATTGCATCTGCTTTACAGACAAGTGTGTTCATATTTATGTATGTACGAGTATGTATGTCTGTTGCGTCATTTATCACTTACAAAAAGTTCCGCACGTCATTTATTGACTAATTGTTGATCGATATACAAATGTAAATGTTACAGTAGAAAATGCTTAAGACACATGTCAAAGATCAATAAAACATTTATTGTATTATATTGATTGAAAAATAAACACAAACTTGTTTAATTGAGGTTATTATTAAATAAATTTGTTTGTATCAATCTACTACTTTGAATAAAATACACCAATAAAATATAACGAATCTAAAGGACATAAGAGCGTATCGTTCGTAAAGTTCGTTGTACGCCCCATCCCCCAATTGATTTCTTTTCCGAAAACATTTTTGGAATATTTTTTTTTGGATGCCGCTAGATGTCGCTAAAGCTCATTTTTGCAAAAAAAAGTATTTCGATCGCTTCAGTAGAACTGGAAATAAAAACATTTAACATTGCGAGGAATATAAGTTTTTCGCTTCCTGTGATCTTTTAAGTTCATTTTACAAAGATATTTTCTGAAGAAACTCCTACTAAAACTTTGTGGCGAATAATTTTCTAGAACCTATTAACCATCTAATCTACATGTCGTCTTTTAAAGTGCATCGCATAAGTGAAATTTTTCCCATAAATGATATTTCCGCAAAAAACATTTCTGGAATTATACAAGAATTTTGACATTCGGAAAACAACTCTGATATGTATATATGTATGTATATATGTATGTATGTAAGTTTACAGAACATATTTCGATATCTTTTTCTCGATGTTGTTGTAAATAAAAAATTATAAATGGCGTTTTGATGACAGCCAAGAAAAACTAAAATATGCGAAAAAGAGTGCCAAAAAAATTGTTAGCGACAACAGCGCCAAGTCAACATATCAAAGTCGAAAATTCCACAGACTTTTGCTTACCCAGTAGAAACAGTAATTAGTAAGAAGCATTTAGAGTAGTATATAGAGAGACTTTCAAACTGAAAGATTTCATTTATTATACATCTTTCATATAGAACCGGTCAAATTGCTAGGCCTTAACTTTTCACTTCCGTAGCAAATAGTTTATAGAAGAAGTTGTTTGCAGATTTGAATAGCTTTTTTTTTGCTTAGAAGTTGTTCTGTGGTAACATATAAAGAGAAGAGTTTTATATATTTTCTACTGGGTATAAAAGCGTTGTATTTATATATGACCAACTTTTGTTGGCTTACACATCATCTGATATGTGCAGACGAGTTTTCACTCATAAAACTTCATAGCAGCGTGTTCATATTAGTGTCAGTATAAGTAGATACCATTGTATGTATTTTTGTATAAAATTATGTATAAATAAAACAATTTTTTGGCGTTATTCCCTTTTTTTCAAGTATTATATTCATATTTCACACTCATTATAAAAATCGCGGCAAAGAAAAGGAGTGTGTGGAAAACATTTTCACACAGTTGTCGCATTAACACTGTGTGACAAGTTCAGATCGTACAACGAGATGTGAGTAAGAACTTTTGTATTTGTTATCTCTTTTTTTGTGTTTTTCGAAGGCATGTTTGAATGAATTTAGTTCTTCTTTTATAAGCAGTAGTAAACGTTTGCTCTTTAATAATATTTACTGAAAAAGGTTTCAATTCAATTGAAAAATGTTTCACGTGACTTGAAAAATATTCCACTTGACTTGAAGAATGCTTCACTTGAGTTGAAAAAGGTTTCACTTGACTTGAAAAAGGTTTCACTTGACTTGAAAAATGTTTTACTTCAATTGAAAAATGCTTCACTTGAGTTGAAAAAGGTTTCACTTGACTTAAAAAATGATTAACTTGACTTGAAAAAGGTTTCACTTGACTTGAAAAATGTTTTACTTCAATTGAAAAATGCTTCACTTGAGTTGAAAAAGGTTTCACTTGACTTAAAAAATGTTTCACTTGACTTGAAAAAAGTTTCGTTTGATCCGAAAATGCTATATCACTTCTCTTTCTGGTAATTCAAATTCATAAATATTAATTATTTTTTGGCAAAAAGTTATAATAAAATTTCGTGTTTATAAAACGTTATGAATGTTGCATTGGATAATTCTTCGGTTTACTACAACACAATTAGTTGAATTATAATAATTAATTTGAACGTGATTACATTTAAATATTGGTATTTCTAGAGCCTTTTTGGCTCAGTCCAAGGAAATCACAAATAGTAGTTTTTGAATCCTTATTTTTGTCAGTATCAATAAAATAGCAATCGGGTGGTAGTTAGAGGGTTAAAATGTGCTACAAAATTGTTCTGCGCAGACAACATTTTCGTAAAAAAAGAACTTAAAAGAGCACAGGCAATAAAAAAAAATAAATAAATAAGGCACCTTAAAGACATGCTACAGAAATATGGTTATGTCCCTAGAAATATTCAATAAACTTTCTTTTTTTGCTTTTTTATAGATTTTGTTTTAAAATACCCATATTTTTAGCGTCTTTCGTAAATGATGGTTCAGAGAAAAGCTGACAAGTATGTATCGCCATCATTAGAATCTAAGGCACATACGTGATACAAGCAAGTGACTCCTGCTGACTGCTGATTATTTCTCATAATTTTCTCTCTCCTCAATGTCTTGAAAACCATGCTTACTCCGCTATTAAATTCTTGCGTAAGTATATATTTTAAATATACAAATAGTACATATCTAATGAGCTACGCTAAAATATAAAATAAAAGCAAGAATATTAAATGACTTAAAAAAGCGATAAAAAACAAAAATTGCTAAAATTGCAAAAATTCCAAAAACAAAATAGTATTCCAAGCTACCGGAAACTAGCTTGCTAACTTCATCGCATGCAACTTCGTCAGCTTGTTACTGCGACATCTTATCTTGCCTTGCTGAGACATTCTATTGCATATAACTAGCACTTTTAATATCTTCATATCCAAAGCTTGTTAAGCGCGCAGCGAGTGCTGTTCCGTAGCAGCAGCAGCAGCAACGCCAAGCGCATATCCCAAGTGGGTTGTTTGCCCGACGCTAAACATCACTATTTTATAGTCAGCATGGCAAACTTTTTTCATTGCTGTTGCTGCTACTTTCCTCGCAACCAACAAGCAAATAAGCAAATAACTTTTCTTGTTGCAGGCGTAAAATATGTATGTATGAGCATATGCGTTGTTGCAGTTGCAAGTGCAGCTACAAGAAGAAGCAGAAAAATGTGCGTACATGCGCGAATTTTACGACGACTTTTTAACGCCTTTTGCTATGCTTACAATAAAGTATTGCATTGTTTATGGCATAAATTTAGGAATAACAAAACAGAGAAAGAGAAAAAGAGGAAGAGCAAAAGAAGAAGAGAAAAAGAACAAAAAAAAAAAAAAGAAGAAAAGGATGAAACAAAGGCAAAACAAAAGGAAAAACAAAAACAAAAAAAAAACCAAAAACAAAAATAAAAAGCAAAAAAAAAAACAAAAGTAAAAACCACAATTCAACAATATGAAAATTTCCTCATAATAATAATAAAATGTGCTTGAAAAGCCAAAGAGTTTGAAGTATTCATGCCGTCTAAGTTAGAGTTGTTTGTGTGTGTGTGTCAGAGCAGAGCAGGCATTGTGTCCTTTCGTTTCGTTTCGCTACGTAATGCTACACAGTTGCATTTCAAGCATAAAAAGTCAACTTTATGAAGACTTTTGTGGATGTACTTGCTGAAGGTGAGCAAATGTAATTTTTGTATTGTTTGAAGCTTTCAAGAGTGGTGAAAAAAAAACGTTACGCATTGAGTTTGACACTTTTTACGCGGTTTTTGGTGAATTCTTGTTGTAGCATAATTTAGCGGTCTAAATGCTTTTGAAAATTAAAAATTATGTCTATTTACTTGAGGTTAGCTTAGATTTAAGGCATATATTTTTAGCATGGTCTAAAGTCCTTTAACATGTGTAAGTGCTTTTTGCTGTTACTCATACGCCATGACACACCGTATTCTGTAGCAAAAATGCCGTAAGCGAAGTGGCGAAGACTAGGACATACATATTTCTAACCTTTAAATGAACGTCGAAAGTCGCTCAAGTTTTGTCAAATTTTTTTTAATTTTTTATAATTTTTTAACACGACATTGCATACTGGTCTCATTTGTATGGAGAGTGGGACAAAACTCAATTTCTTGGAAGTTTTTGAGATAACGGTAATTTTGTGTTTTTTGTTATCACTTCATTCAAAAATTATTTTCTCTGGAGTTACAAATGCGATTGGGTCAAAGCTTGAGGATGGCAGAACCGGGGCTGGTATATTTGGGCCGAACTTTAGTAAACCGATACCAATGGGAAACTACACAACTCTATTTCAAGCTGAAATCCATGCAATAGAAATTTGTTGCAGAGAATGCATTCGAAGAGGATTATCCTCGAAAAGTATTGTCATTCTGTCGGACAGCCAGGCAGCCTTAAAGGCCCTGCAGTCCTACACAATAACATCCAAACTTGTAGACGAATGTCTGACGGTGCTAAACATCCTAGGAGTCAAAAACAGGCTATTACTGGGATGGGTCCCTGGGCATGCAGGCCACGATGGCAACGAAAAGGCCGACGGGCTTGCAAAACAGGGTGCAACTTCGGCATTCTATGGTCCAGAGTCCTTTTGTGGGCTAACCAAAGCATACATTAGGGCAGGGCTGCTCAACGCTCTCGTATTGAAAGTACAAAACTCAATACATCTACAAATTTTGTATACGCACTGAAAAATATTTTCGGTCATTTAATTTTTTTTATGAATTCCAATAAAATATTATTTTAGAATTTATTTTCAAATGGTAGTATCACATACATACAAATTTTTTTATTTCTTATATGAAAATTTTTTGAAAACAAATTTTTTACAGTGCTTTCATTTTTTTAATTTTTTTTTCATTACGCATTTGTTATTGTAAATTTCGATTTCTTACGGCAGTGCTTGAGCTCCTATACAAAGTGCCTTTGCTCTGCACATTCAATATGAATCATAGGCAGATACATATAAAATTTTTTTATATCTGAGTGCTTATGGGAGTGCAAAGAAAATTTTATTTTCATATTTGAAGTGAAAAATCTGTGCCTATGATTCGGAACAAAACAAAAACAATTGTGCTTTGAGTGCCTATGAGGTGAGCAGCCCTGCATTAGGGAGACCATACGCGAATGAGAAAATAAACAGTTCAGGCAGCATTGGGCGAATGTTTACGGACAAAGACAGGCCAAATTGTTTATAATCCCATCAGAATGCGCATCTCATTGACTTGTTAACTTAAGAAGGGAGGACCTACGTATCTTAACTGGATACTATACGGGACACTGCTTTCTCCGTTATCACCTATATACAATTGGTCTAGCGGAAACACATATATGTCGTTTTTGTGAACTGGATGACGAAACACCGGTTCACATCCTATGCGAGTGTAATGCGCTCGCAAGGAAAAGGCTATCACACCTAGGAGGTGTGACCCTGCATCCATTTGAAATTTGGAGCAAAAGGCCTGAGGAGGTCCTTAAATTTATCAAAGGCCTCCATATACACTAGGCTATGAGGCATAGCACAATAGATCTCATTGTAGGTCGCGGTGCAGTATTGCCCTATAATAATAATAATACAAATGCGATAAACGCAAGCAGTATCTCGTTCGAAAGGCAATTAAAATACACTTCAAACGACAATACAACTTGTAGTGGTCTAATAAAAACTCGCTGAGCCAAAGCTGGTCAAAATCAAAATTTTGTGGCTTTTTTGCGATTTTTGAAAAAATTTTGATTTTCAAATTAAGTTTTTTTAAAAGGTGGTAAAAATCAGGAAAGTTGTATTCCTTTAAAAATTTTCCTGTTTAATTGCAAAGACTTTAAGCGTAATATCAGAGAGATCCGATAAATACTTTATTTTTGGCGATTTTTTTCTTATGAAACAAAAAGCATATTTTGGACGAAATACTTGGTTAGGTGACTTAACTATATGAAAACGACTTCATAGGTCAAAAGGACATTAGAAGAAAACATACAGCTTCCAAAGACTAAACTAATGACATTTCAATTTTAAAAATCCGATGTCAAATAACAAAGTTACAATTAAAAAAATATATTTCCGCGATATTTCGTGGGATCGAAAAACAAATGTGTGGAGAATGGCACAAAACTCAATTACTCAGATTTTATCGAAAATAAAGTTTTATCGAAAACAGTCGATGTACATATACATATATTTATGTACAAAAATACGTAAAAGGAGCATCTTGGGCAACAATATTTTGTATAGACTAGTTACATTTAATATGACATTTTAAGACAAAGGGAAAAAAGGAAAAAATGTGTAAACAGGCTTCTTAAGAGAAGACTTGAAGGAACTCAAATCTGCTTATAAGACCTGGTCCAGAGTGGTCGTTAATTGTTAAAAATTTAAATGAAAATGCTAATGCTTGAAAATTACGCTCATAGGAAAACCAAGATTTCTTCATCTTGTATTTTGCTAAAAATAAATTGTTCTCAGTGGTTTCTTCCGCTAAATCATGCAACATACCTTTTACTTGCGTTTAGATTGTTATCTGCACTTTTTTAGCACTTAAACTTGAAATATCGCAAAAATCATAATACACTTATTTACACAAACTTTTTCCAGAAAAATCTTTTTTTGAAATGTGTTGACTTTAAATGAGCCAAAGTAACATTTAACGGTGTCTATTGCGTATAGAATGAGGTTTTCGATAAAATTCAATATATTTCCCACGGAAATGCATGACAGAAATTTGTTTTTGAAGCACAAACGTTTTTGACTTTTGTGTATGGGGGCTGACCAGTGTGCATTGGCATATTTACTAAGCGTGTATAGGTAGATGGAAGTTTGAACTGCCGATTCTACACACGTACTTATTTGTCAGCAACACTGCCCATTTAGTTGCAGCACACAAGCCAAAATCTGTTTATTTTGCTGTACCTATTTCCACTAAATGCGCCTTTTGCATTTCGGCCAACATTCGCTATGCGTTTTGATATAACTTTTTGTTTTTTTTTTTTTGTTTTTTTTGGAGGGCTTTTTGTTGCTTTTGGCGCACAATTTCAATTCCTAAGTGTATGTTGCTTGCAGCACGTAATTGTAAACAAATTAAATATTCTTTCTCTCTTTAGCGCTACACGTATTCGTGCATAAATATTATCAAAGAGAAAATTAAAAGGAAATTAATTTGAATAGTAAGCTGTTTGAATGCGCTACAGCTGTTTAATTACGAAATGCTTAGTTAATGGTTTAAGCAGAAAAAGCATAAAGTTAAATTTTAATTTTAATTTAATGTGATACAATAAAAACTATATCAAAAAAAAAAAAAAAAATTAATGTGAATTTTTATTTTGTTTAAACTGAAGTGTATATGAAATGGCAGGATTGTAAAGTTGCTAAATAAAGCAATAGACGCCAATTTAAAAAAAATCAGTAACTTGCTTATAACGCCTGACTAAACCACATTATCCTACAATTTTTCAGCAAGCGGCTTTTCGGGTGCACTCGAACACTTGTCTCATAAAATTCATACATATCAGTAGTATACCTCAGTTATCCACGTATATCATACCTAATACTTCGAAAAATATAATGTGCTAGAGAAGCTTAAAACTGAAACTTTGGCCAAAGTAAACGAAAAATCGAAAGGAATGCCAAAATTGCCGCAGTTCCTCCAAAATTTGTTGCATATTTCAAGGCGCCATATTTGTAGTTTTCTATTCCATGAGCTATTTTATACCGGGGACAGACATCTTGTATTTTTTCGTAGCAATTTCATAATACCATATATCTGTCACCAAATATTATAATATTCTTCAAAATACTACACGAGCATCTTAGTATTTTTGTAGTAAAAAATCCAACTTTCCGTAGGTTGTAATTTTGTGGTATTCTCATTGTGAATTAGCATTTCCCACTGAACATACCTAAATGTGACAAATGTCAGTCAAAAACCAAAACGTTTATTCGAAAAATCAAAAAAAAAAAAAAATTAAAAATTAAAAAAGCAAACAAATTACTTACAAATGGACAAAATAAACGTGTATGTATATGTACATAAAAGTGATGAACCCCATTTAATCAAAGATATGTGGCGTGAGAACATTTAAAAAATGAGAGGTGTGCATAAGAATGGCCATATCTATCAAAATATGTGCGCAGAACTGCAAAAGCGGCACAAGATTGTGCTGTCCGACAAAGAGCTTCAGGCCGCGCAGCATCACCCAGTTCATCGATGACAATTTCAACGTTCCCAGCTGGATCAACATCAAGAAGATCAGCTGCAGAAATACCAACAATATCAACAGCTGCAAAACCAAAAAGGTTTGGAGCTCGCCGAAAGAGACAGCCAAACGGCAGAAGAAAGTAACGATTTACTTCGGAAATGTTTTCCATTTTTGTGTTGTTTACTTCCTTTATCAGAACTGAAATAACAAGTTACTGTCTGTCATTATGGTAGTATTTTAAATACCACAATAAATTTACCAAAATGCAAATACCAGATGTCTGTCCCCGGTATTAAGTTCTGTTAAGTGCATCTAAAGGTACAGCTAGACGACGCAAGAAAGTACTTTCAGAAAGTGAAAATTTAAAATTTTTGTATTTGTTGTTTTAAAAGAAAGAGAAACAAAAATTTTAATATTTCACTTTCTGAAAGTACTTTTTTGCGTCGTCTGGCTGTACCCTAAGAACCTAAATGCCTCTACAACCACGTCTGGGGCAAATCTCTCAACCAAAACTTTTAAAATTCACACACACACTCACACACACTTAACTACATTAACTGCATTACCTTAAGTACTAAAGTGCGAAAACGCAAGAAAAATAAAATAGCCAAGAAGAAAATAAAAAAAGAAAAATAAAGAAAAAGAAAACTAAATGAGCGCTGCCAGTCAAAAGTTCAACATTCAATGGCATTTAATAAAACCAACAAGAGCAACAAAGAGCGAACACAACACACATTTAATTGCATTTACGACAAGGACGTAGACGAAGACGACGATGGTGAGGGTGAGCGTGATGCTGAGGGCGAGGATGTATAAATCGAAAGAATCGAAGGAGTTGAGTAGATTGCTGTGGCTGGCCGAGTGGATGACTGGCCGAATCCCTTAATGATGTGCCAAAAAAAACTAGAATGCAACGCTGAGATGAAATGAAATCAAATGAAATGAAATGAAACGTAGACTTGGAGCGCAAAAAAACTTTTTGGCAAAATGTGCAACAAATAATAGATTTTCGTGTGGATCAAATGTGGTTTAATTTTACTTACACGTACACGTATTGCATGTACCCTGTAGGGAAAATCTCTAGTTCCGAACTAGGTCGCTTGTAGGGCATTTTTCGCCACTACTAGTGTGAGCTAAATCTCTTTTGCATGTTATCCACTGGCGAATTTAACACGGTGATGTCCTAGGCGGTGTCAATTGTCACTCTCTGCACTACATTTTCGATAGTTCCGAACTAGTACTAAATTCTACAGTTTTCACTAGTTCGTTTATTGGCACAATTTCGATAGTCCTAAGCTAACTACAAGTACCCAAAAATTCTACAGTTTTACATCTAACACTTAAGTGCAGCATTTGACACACTTCATGCAAGTGGCGCGGTGGCACCCTGGCTAGCGCGGGTGCGAATCCTGTCGGTGTCGAGGCAAATGATATTTTTTTTTTAATTTTTTTTTTATTTTTTTTTTATTTATTAATTAAAAATGTAAAAAAATATATTTGTTGTTTGCCGGCTCCAGGTCGTAAGAAAAACAATCAAAAATTTTTTGTTTATATATTTTTCATGCCAATATATTTCGATTACTTTCAGTAATCGTCCTCAGGGCCACTATTAACAATTAAATAAAACAATACATTATAAACAAATCACAACAAATCACAAAATTATAATTATAAATAAATACAAAATTACATACATTTATATGCACGTCCGTCCTGTATGACGTGGAGTTGTCAACTATCTGTTTTTAATAAATGTTTGTATATATGAGCACAATTATCTGTGTCCGTTTTGTAATTTAATCTAATGTTTGTCGGTGTGTTAATTATATGTAACATTTCGAGGGTAAAACGCTTGCTGTAATGTTGTTCTTGTTGCAGTATTTTTGTCTTCTCAAAATTTGGCAAGTGTCCGCTACTTGCACAGTGGGCCATAAGCGCCGTTTTTTGGTTTATTATTTTATTACAATTTTTTGCATCTGATTTATGTTGCGCTAGTCTAGTTTTTAGTTTAGATTTCGTTGTGCCTACATATACACTATTACATGGTTCGATGTTATTACCGTTACAGGGGATTTGATACACTACGTTACTTCTTTCAAATGGGGGAATATTTGACTTAACTCTATTGAAAAATTGTTTTAATGTGTTTTCTGGTTTATGTGCGATTCTTACTTTGTCATTATTGTAGCAGTCTGATTGTTTTAGTCGTTCTGATAATTTTGGCACATAAGTTACTGACTTGAAAATCACTGGGTTGTTGGCTTTTTGACTATTTTGCGACTTATATTTTCTTAATAAATTCTTTATTGTTTTTTCGGGGAAATCATTGTTTTTTAATAATAAAAATATTTCTTTTTGAATGTCATTGTGGTAAATTTCATCCGAAGTCTGCATCATTCTTCGTATACAGCCCATTGCTGTATTTATTATCATCGTCTTAGGGTGTTTTGAATTAAAGTTGACGATTCGTCCTGATGCTGTCGGTTTTTTATACCACTTTAATTTCAACTGGTTTCCATGCTTATTGATAACTGAGTCAAGATATACTAATTTATGGTCTTTCTCTATTTCAAATGTGAATTTAATATTTTTGTCAAAAGAGTTAAGTGCATTTAGAGTTTTGTGTATGTCATTTTCATTAATTATTGCGAATAAATCGTCAACGTATTTTGTGAGCATTCTTGGCTTTCGTTGTAACTTTTCTATTGTGCTTTCTAGCAAATTCTCCATCACAATATCTGCTATTACTGGAGACGTCGGAGATCCCATTGGTAGTCCCTTTTAATTGCGTGTATATATTGTCCTTATATTTAAAATATCTATTTTCCTGGATGCAAAATTGAACTACTTCCATAAATGTTCGCTTTGGAATATCCGTAAATTTTCTTATTATTGACCATTTTTCTGATATAGCATCAAGTGCTAGATGTATTGGAATGCTCGGAAAAAGTGAAACCACGTCAAAAGAAATAAGTTTTTCGTCATCACAAATATAAGTATTATTAATTTTTTCTTTGAAATCCAGGGTATTTCTGATATTATATATAGAGTCCGTGGTTACTTTTTTTAGTACGTCAACAATATATTTGCACAGCCCGTATGATGGTGATCCTATGGTGGAACAAATTGGTCGAAGTGGCATTCCGTCTTTATGTATTTTGGGTAACCCATAAATTCTAGGAGGTAGTGCAGAAGTAGTAGTAAGTTTTCTTTTCTCGGCTATTGTGATATGTCCCATTGTAAAAAGTTTTTCAACCAGACTGTTATTTTTATTTTGTAACCGCGATGTGGGATCTTGTCTTTGGATTCTATATGTAGTCAAGTCGCTTAAAATATCTATCATTTTATTCTCATATTCGTCAATTTCCATCGCCACTGTTTTATTTCCTTTGTCTGATGTAAGTATTTTTATGTTTTTATTTTTCTTGAGAAATATTCGCGTCTGGTCCACTGTATCCATTATTGCACTATCTATTTCACTGGGGCTATGTGTTGTTGTGTGATTTTTAACCAGTAAGGAGAATTTTGTTCGGGCTTCTTCTTGTTTCTCTTTGTTGTCAAAACTCTGTATCAAATCCTCTCCATCGGCTATGTACTTGAAAAGTGGAAAATTCTTTTTATCCACTGGCAGAGCGAATTTTGGCCCCTTTGCCAACAGCGCTTTAACATCATCTGGTATATTTGCTTTTGTTTTATTTATAAACCAATCTTCATGTGTTTTGTTGTTTGTAAAAAATTGTTTGTTGCGTTCATTCCGGAGTTTCTCATATTTTTTATCTTGGCGCTTCTGCAAAGTTGTTTTAAGTCCATTACCTACGTGTTTTTCATTTTCAATAAATTGTTGAAAATCAATTTCGCTCATTTTTTCTTTGAGTTTTGTTGTTGTGTCTTCTATCTGTTTGTTAAACCTTTTTAAAACGTTGTGCTTTTGTTTAATAAGTAAATTTAATATTTTTGTCAGGTAGTTTTTTGTATGTCTATTTAAAATTTTTTCAATGTCGGTGTTGGCGTCACAATCTGATGCGAATAAACTATTACATTTTGTGGTGTTTTTCAAAAAATTAGGAATAATCTTAGACTTTCTACATTTTAAGAGGAACTTGATATTACATTTAACTTTAATTAATTTTTTAGATACATATTGAAATTTGTTTATTGTTGCCTTACAGTTGTCATAGTTGTTTTTTATTTCTGCATATCCCAAGGAAGTAGTTCAATTTTGCATCCAGGAAAATAGATATTTTAAATATAAGGACAATATATACACGCAATTAAAAGGACTACCAATGGGATCTCCGACGTCTCCAGTAATAGCAGATATTGTGATGGAGAATTTGCTAGAAAGCACAATAGAAAAGTTACAACGAAAGCCAAGAATGCTCACAAAATACGTTGACGATTTATTCGCAATAATTAATGAAAATGACATACACAAAACTCTAAATGCACTTAACTCTTTTGACAAAAATATTAAATTCACATTTGAAATAGAGAAAGACCATAAATTAGTATATCTTGACTCAGTTATCAATAAGCATGGAAACCAGTTGAAATTAAAGTGGTATAAAAAACCGACAGCATCAGGACGAATCGTCAACTTTAATTCAAAACACCCTAAGACGATGATAATAAATACAGCAATGGGCTGTATACGAAGAATGATGCAGACTTCGGATGAAATTTACCACAATGACATTCAAAAAGAAATATTTTTATTATTAAAAAACAATGATTTCCCCGAAAAAACAATAAAGAATTTATTAAGAAAATATAAGTCGCAAAATAGTCAAAAAGCCAACAACCCAGTGATTTTCAAGTCAGTAACTTATGTGCCAAAATTATCAGAACGACTAAAACAATCAGACTGCTACAATAATGACAAAGTAAGAATCGCACATAAACCAGAAAACACATTAAAACAATTTTTCAATAGAGTTAAGTCAAATATTCCCCCATTTGAAAGAAGTAACGTAGTGTATCAAATCCCCTGTAACGGTAATAACATCGAACCATGTAATAGTGTATATGTAGGCACAACGAAATCTAAACTAAAAACTAGACTAGCGCAACATAAATCAGATGCAAAAAATTGTAATAAAATAATAAACCAAAAAACGGCGCTTATGGCCCACTGTGCAAGTAGCGGACACTTGCCAAATTTTGAGAAGACAAAAATACTGCAACAAGAACAACATTACAGCAAGCGTTTTACCCTCGAAATGTTACATATAATTAACACACCGACAAACATTAGATTAAATTACAAAACGGACACAGATAATTGTGCTCATATATACAAACATTTATTAAAAACAGATAGTTGACAACTCCACGTCATACAGGACGGACGTGCATATAAATGTATGTAATTTTGTATTTATTTATAATTATAATTTTGTGATTTGTTGTGATTTGTTTATAATGTATTGTTTTATTTAATTGTTAATAGTGGCCCTGAGGACGATTACTGAAAGTAATCGAAATATATTGGCATGAAAAATATATAAACAAAAAATTTTTGATTGTTTTTCTTACGACCTGGAGCCGGCAAACAACAAATATTAACCAATAAAGGTCGCCAAACATAACATATATGTAAAAAAATATTTAAAAAATAATAAAATAAAAAAAAAATTAAAAATAAGACTAAGGAATCGGAAAATCATAATTAGGCGAACATTTCATTTAATTAATTGAAGATCTTCATCTATGCAAATTTTACTCTTGGGTCTATGAAATAACTCCCACGAAATAAGTCCCACTTTTAAAAACGAAATAAATCTCACCAAAAATTGCTATTTTGAAAGTGGAAGTTATTTCGTTTTTAAAAGTAGGACTTATTTCGTTAATTGGTGGGACTTATTTCGTTACACGTTTTTATTTTAAGTGGGACTTATTTCGTTTTGAGTGAGAATAAATTCGTTTTGCAAAGTGGGAGTTATTTCATACCCCTTCAAATATTTATCTTATAAATAAATGATTTTTTATGGAGGGGTGCGATAGAGCCATGAAATATAAGACCATTATGGCTTTATTTCTCATTTTTTTTTATGGAAAAAGTTATATATTGGACATTTCGTAAAAGAGACAACCACAATTTTTTGTCCTTATCTCTTTATTATTCCTCTGCTTTGATTATTCATATTATTCGACATGTGTTTTTTTTTCGAAGAGCCAAATACTTCTTATTTGAAATCGCATCAAACAGTGAAAAAGTGGGACTTATTTCATTTAAGAAACATACTATTCAAGGGGGAGTTATTTCATTTTGAGTGGGAGTTATTTCATTCCAAGTAAATTTTTAAATCATTTCATTTTGGTAGGACTTATTACGCTTTTAAAAGTGGGACTTATTTCGTGGGAGTTATTTCATAGATCCGTACTCTTTACACGATATGCTTCACTAACAATCTGAGAATTGCAGAAATATGCAAGCCCGACGGCAAATGGATGCACGAAGAAAATACCTGAAACTTTTATCAATTCGAAATTGCATACAAATCAAAGTGTGTCTTATAATGGTGACTCAATTCACTCCTTCTGCACTGGTTAGAGTCTAACTACAATGGAGCTAGTTCCTTTTGACACCTTTTCGATAGTTTGGAACTAGAAATTTTGCTCACTAGTTATTGAGTTTCCTGCAGGGTACATACATACTTATGTTTGTAAGTCAAATAAACAACCACTGTGTGCCCAACATGTTCACAGTAGCGTATGTTTGTATGCATGTAATAAAAGCAAAAGCCCTTTGGTGAAAAAGCAACTAAAACTCAACAAAACTGATGCAGTGCTAAAGTTGAATTATCGAAGGATATGCGAGAGTTTCCTAGCGCGCTTTGATTTTTTCTGTTTCTGCTTCTTCTTATAATTCATCTATTTTTATACTCAGCTGTACTAGTACACAGAGTATTATAGTTTTGATTTCCTAACGGTGGATTGTAACAGAATGAAATAATCGAGATAGATATAGACTTATATATATAAAAATGATCAGGGTGAAAAGAGAAATCGATTGAGCCATGTCCGTCCGTCTGTCCGTCTGTCCGTCCGTCCGTCTGTGAGCACGATAACTCGCGCAAAAATTGAAATATTTTGATGAAATTTGGAATGCAAGTTGGTATCAAGACGAGAACGGATGGTATTGAAAATGGGCGAAATCGGACCATGACCACGCCCACCTCCCCTATATAGTAAAAATCCGAAATTTTGTATCTCAGTAACTAATAGAGCTGGAGTGATGAAATTTTACCCACGTATTGAGCTCAGGCCCTTATGTAGAAATATGGTGAAATTTTGGAAAATGGGCGGTGCCACGCCCACTTATTAAGGGGCAAACATTGAAAGTTTTATGAGTCATAAATCAGAAACCGTTGAAGACATATCGATGAAATTTGTTACGCGTGATATACTTACCTAGGCAAATGTTTGGACGAAAAATTGCCAAAATCGGTTGACGACCACGCCCACTTTTATATATGGGTATTATAAAGTGGCCTAATAAAAACATTTTAAGCGATATCCCTGCCAAATATAGAGATATATGATTGAAATTTTATGGAAGGAGTCCACCTACGGACATAAAACAAAAAACACAAAAATTTTGGAAAATGGGCGTGGCACCGCCTCCTTTTAGAAGCAGGAATATACGAGATTTCTTAGCCTATAACTCGACAAATAATTGAGATATTATGACGAAACTTGGTGTATACGCTTTCATTACTTGTGGTAATACATGTTAAAAATTTTAGCGAAATCGGTTGACGGTCACGCCCACTTTTATATCTGGGAACTATAAAGGGGCCTAATAAGAACATTTTAAGCGATATCTTCGTCAAATATAAAGATAATTCATTGAAATTTTGTGGCATGAGTTCAACAATAGACCGGAAACAAAAAATAAAAAAATTTTGGAAAATGGGCGTGGCACCGCCTCCTTTTAGACAAAAGAATGTACGAGATTTCGGAGCCCATAACTCGACAAATAGTTTAGATATTATGACGAAACTTGGTGTGTACACTTTTATCACTTGTGGTAATAGACACGCAAAAATTTATTGAAATCGATTTATGACCACGCCTACTTTTTAACAAAGGAATTTTTAACGTGAAATCTTTGTAACTAGAACTCGTAAAGGAATGAAATTTTGCACAAATAATAATATTCATATACTTAGTTGGATAACTGATAAAAATTTTGGAAAATGGGCGTGGCTACGCCCACTTTATGCAGCACTCACTTTATATAAAGTACAACGTGTTTCCATTAAACGCAAACAAACAATAAAGGCATACAGCTGAGTATCTAATGTTCGATTCCACTCGAACTTAGGCTTCCTTACTTGTTTGAAGTATTCTACTTCCTCTTCCTCTTCACCATCATCATCATCTCCTTCTTCATCATCATCTTTTTCATCATCATCTTCTTCTTATTCCTCTTCTTCTAATGCATCTCCTCCCTCCACGTCTGTTGGCCGCAGTATTTAGTAGACCGCAGCTGCCTTAGTTGTTAACATCACATTCGTGAGCTGAGCTAGAATAGCTTTTGTATGCCCTCAAAGTTTGTTTGTTAACATATGAGCTTATATGTATGTATATACGTATATATATAAGAATGTTTATCAATATGTATAATCTGATTGCAAAAGTTGCCTGCGCCCTAAGACATTTTAGCTTATTTAATCATTAAAGTCGTATTGAGTTGTTGGTAGCTTTTGTACTTTCTCGTATTACACAACGCAAAAGTTGGACATATTAGATTTCTTTTAAGACCTTATAAATTTATAAAAGAAGTAAAAAAAACACGAGATGAAATTGCATATTATATAGAGCAAGTGCTGCAATTGTGGTATACCGTTTGGTTTTTCGAATAATTTGGCCAAATATCAATTTCAATTTCAACTTCAAGCTTTTCTAGCACATTCTATTTGGTAAAGTATATGCCTATACCAAAATTGCCGCCGTTACACTATTATTTGCAAAAAGTCAACATTGCATTTCTGTTTGCCTGCGCGTTCATTTAATTTTGCACACTTTAGCAAAAAAATTTGTTTATTTATTTATTTTCAACCAGTGCAGGCTGAAATTGAGATAATTAATTTATAATGTTAATTAGCATTTTATTGAAAATTATGCAACTTTCTCATTTTTTATTTTATTTCTGTTGTTTATTTTTACTGCAATGCTGTTTTTTGTCCATATATAATTTGAAAATAATTAGATTCTAACACTAACTAAAATTTTTGTGTGTTTATGTTGATTATTCATGTGAGATAATTAGCCAATGATGCAGAAAAAACAAAAAAGTGCTAATCAAAACTATAAAAACATTAGAAATGTAGTTAAAATTTTATTTAATGCGTTTAAAATTTTGTTGATAATTTAATATTTTTTAGCAAATTGAAACTTGCACATTATTATTATTAAATATTTATGCATAATAAATTAATTTGTATTTAAATTCTTGTTGTAAAATTATCAGTGACAATTTTTGGTTATTTTTATTTATTTATTTTTTTTTTTTTTGAACATGAACATTAAAAAATTATTTGTATTCATTTTAAGTAGCCACTGAATTCATTCTTCAGCCAGGATGCAGCACATGAAAGTGAGTTTGAGTATGTATGCTGTATATTTTTTTATAATCTCAGTATGTAGTGCGCGTTTTAATCCTCTTTTATTTTACACTTCTACCTTGTAAAAAAAAAGTTGAGCTTTGTAAGCAGATAAACAGCCATTTTTAGGTAGTAGGTAAATGATGTTTATTAGACCGTCTCGCATTAAAAGAAAAATCGCTACAATTCTCGTATAATAAATTTTTGGAAAAAATTTTCGGAAAAAAATTCTCGTATAATAAATTTTTGGAAAAAATTTTCGGAAAAAAAATTTTTGTCAACCTGTGTTTGCGTTTTTCTTCATATCTGCGGCATTTATAGCTGTACATTAAAGTTCGATTCATCACTATTTTTACTCGCGAGAGAGGAATTTTTATTTTTTGAAAAAGTTTCTGAAAAGAGTTTTTATACCACCCTGTGTGTGTGTTTTTTTTTTCATATCTTCCGCACTTATAGCTGGACATTAAATTTTAATACATCAATCTTTTTTTTTTTTGGCGAGAAGGGAACTTTTTTATGGAAAACATTTTCGAAAAAAAAAATTTTACCACCCTGTGTGAACTTTTTTAAGGACAACATTTTCGAAAAAAAAAATTTACCACCCTGTGTTTTTTCTTCATATCTTCGGCATTTATAGTTGGATCGTAAAGTGCGATACTTCAATATTTTTACTAGTGAGGACATGTTTCTTTTTTGGAAAAAGAAATTTTTACCATCCTGCGTTTCATTTTTTTTATATATATAGCATTTATAGCTAGAAATAGCTAGTAATTATAGTACGAGAAGAAAATTTTTTTTTTGGAAACATTTCGGGAAAAAATTTTTGGTTCACCCTGTGTTTGTGCTTATCTTCATATCATCAGTATTTATTGCTAGATATTAAAGTTTGATACATCAATATTTTTACTCGCGAGAAGGGAATTTTTTTTTAACATTTCTGGAAATTTTTTTAAGACATTGTTTTTGTTTCTTTTTCCTCTTGATATCTTCAGCACTTATAGTTGGATCTTAAAATTCGCTACATTAACCTTTTTTTCGCGAGAAGCCAATTTTTCTTTCTTGGAAAACATTTAGGGAAAAAATTATTTTTCGAACCATCCTGTGTTTGTGTTTTTCTTCATAACTGCGGCATTTATAGGTGGATCTTAAAGTTCGATACATCAATATTTTTACTTGCGTGAAGGGAACTTTTTTTTTAATGTTTTTACAAATTTTTTCACCACCCTGTGCTTATGTTTTTTTTTTTTTGATATCTTCAGCACATATTTGGATCTTAAAATTCGCTACATCAACCTTTTTTTCGCGAGAAGCGAATTTTTCTTTTTTGAAAAACATTTATGGAAAAAAAATGTTTTTAGACCACCCTGTTTTTGCGTTTTTCTTCATAACTGCGGCATTTATAGCTGAATCTTAAAGTTTGATACATCAGTATTTTTCTTGGCGAAAAGGAAATTTTTCTATGAATGTTCCTTAACCCTAAGTACGCCATTGGGGTACTTAGGACCTGGATCTCAATTTTTGTCACCCTAATATTACTTTGTGATAACAGCATATTAAAGTACATCAAAAATAATAAATCTTTCGCGAAAGACTTATTAAGCTCAGTTCATTAGCAGCCGAAATAAAACACATTTCGACATTTTGATTTTAGTTGGCAACAAAAACAGAGCTTTGGTTCCCAGTTACATACACCCTGTACCAGTATCTATATGAGTACAAAGGCAGCATTTCATATATGTATTCCTTTCTCAGCTCATTGGCAACCAAATCAAATAAACCGTATATATATTTACACCTCCAAAGGGCGTTTTCGGTAGCCCTTATATTTTATTAAATGCATTATTAGTCATCAAGCATGATTAGTTTGTTCTAAGCCACACACTAACAAAGTCAAAGTGCAATGCTTTTCTTTGCTTTTCTTTTCTACTACAAGGCGTTAATGCAACTTGACATGCAATCAAAAGTGAATGTGTCGCTAATTTCCTGAAGTTTAAGCGCATATACAAGCCACTTTGTGCATATTGTTTGTTTTTTTTTTTTTGACGGTATATCTACAATTTCAAATGATATATGACGTGTTAAGTTGATGAATAATTGTGTAAGGAATGCCAACGAAAACAAAAGGAGACATAGAATAATTGAAATGAGTAATGTAAGTAAGTCTAATAGAAAAGCAACAAAGGAACCTTCACCCTACTATTTGCAATACGTGCATTGCACTCACGCTGAGCTAAGTTATGTATATAGAAAGTGACACGCTTGCGTGACAGTTAAGTAATTTCTGTCACGCGCTACCATAAACTATGATTCATGCTTTTATCATTTCAAAAATTTAATTTATGATGTGAACATAATTTCTTTCTTTTTGTTAAAAAATTGCATCAAACATTTCTTCTAGTTCGCCGCCATTCTGTTAAGCGACAAAGTGTTGCCGCAACTCTTCAGCAAATTTCATTTAGATACAAATGTTCTAATGTATGTTTATTAAGCTTAATATTGATTCAGAATAATTGGTTCAATGACAACAGTTGTTGCCAGCCATAAGCTCTTTGTAGTTTGCAATGAAAGTGAATGTGGGCATGCAGAGACGTATGGAAATCACTGCTGTCTGTATTTGCATAAATGCATTGCTGCGGCTAATCGTGATTATGTGCGAGTATAAGCATATAATTGTGTAAGTCTACATATATGTAAAATAGACTATTTGCATTAACATGGAAATCGAAATGAACTTTTTGAACGATATGCAAATTGAGGAAATCGATGCATATGTTGTCATGTGATTTTGATTCGATTACACTAAACGATAATTTCAGAGTAAATTTCTAGGAACAGAGTGATTTCAACTGAGAATGAAAAAACTTATATACATATATAAGTAAATAGTCACTAATGAAAATCTTGCAGTAAAATATTCAAAACCTTTTGCGTACTCAAAGCAGGGGCGAAATCGTCGTAGTCGTGAACGAGAAAAAAATTTCGAAATTTTTAAATTTGGTATCACCACATTCGTTAACGAGTGGACACTATCGAAATTTGATATTCTCTCATTCGTTCACGAGTATTTCATCATTCGAACAGACCGAAATTTCATTCGAATAGAAATTATCAAACGAATAAATAAATGAGTGGGAATGCAAATATGATTTGCACTAACACTAATCGTTTAATAGCAGCGGAAACCTATGGTCGTAGTTAAGGTATTTAGTGGGCAATCTATTATTAACGGCAAGGAAGTTTATGGGATATTGGACACATGGAATTAGGCTTACACTGAAAAAACAACTTACTCAGATTATGGAAAAGTGGGAATGATTCGGCGCTAAAGACATATTTCCATATTTGGATGTACGATTTTCTTCAAATCAAGGAATAAAAACCACGTTTTAAAGAAAATTGTACATCAAAATATGGAAATATGTCTTTAGCGCCGAATCATTCCCATTTTTCCATAATCTGAGTAATTTTTTTTTTGAGTGTAGAAAAGTGAACAACACGGCATTATAATATGTCTTGTGTATATTAATAGGTGTTAAAGTTGTTAATAAATTTCTTTTAAATACGAAGAAGGTAAAGAAATACTTATACATGTAGTTATAACATAGGACATAGGCCGTGTTGGTTTCCGTTTACTTCTCTAAGCCTAATACCTTAACTACCACCATATGTTTCCTCTTATTCTTCTTCTTCGATTCTGGCCAAATCCAACAAAGTGCGCCAATTGTTTCTGTCTCGTGCAGCATGGCGGCATTATGGAATACATAGGAGTCAGCATCCCTGTCCACCTGATTTTCCCAACGCAGTGGAGCTCTCCCCTTTCTTTTGCGTTGAGCGAGTTTCGATAGAAATACTTTCTTCGCCGGAGCACCATAGGTTTCCACTGCTATTAAATGATGAGTGGTAGTGCAAATCAATTTTTCACTACCACTCATTATTGATTGGGTAGTGCAAGGCTGAATGCAATCAAAATTTAGTGCACTTTGCTCAATCCTGATATGAATAATTATAGGAATAAAATTAATATGCCTCCAAACGGCATAATGGCCAAATACATGATTGAACACATAAACTGGGCCACAAATATGATACCGAATGGCGAAGCTTAATGGTAAATGTCCCCCTATAAAAGATGCTAAAGCATGGCTTAAGGTACCTATGTATAAATTTTATTATGCAATTTTTTCACACCTTTTAGGTCCTTGCTGACCAAAACCCCAATGTCAAGAAGTTGCCATTTAACAAGGAGTCGAAGAAGAGAACTTGCGGGGCCCTAATGAGGAAAGACCTTTAACGGCGACAAATGGGCAAATCATGCAGGTTTCTGGGATGGATGTTGCTGTTGATGGAATGATTTCTGTTAAACGATTCGGAAATACATATATTGCCCCAAAGCAGCAATGCCCCGGCGGTAATAATCGAAACTAATCCCATATGATTGCTTCTATCACGAATATGTACATACATATGTACATACATACATATATCTCCCTACGATTGCACAATTGTGTTCATCTTCTGACTCCGAGGAACTCATGTGCAAAAGAACTCATATGCAAAAGAAGTAAGTATGTATATTAATAAAACTCTTCGTTAAAAGTAAAAATGTGTACCAAAATTTACTTTTTTTAAAATAATTTTCCTTCAATTTGACATATGTATGTACATTTGTTTTGTTTTTTATTTGTGGAATATAAGTTTGGATAATAAAATTTCGATACGAACTGTTTCGAATGGGACAATTCAGCCAGTCGATACGTTTCTAAATTTTATTCGTTTCGAATGCTCGCTCGTTCACGACTGCCACGATTTGGCCCCAGTTTTTTATTGCCGTTTTGAATTCGCAAACTTTTGACCTTTTAGCAACAAATGTAAAAAAGTGTCAAAATTCAATTCTGATCTAAATGCTTTATTTAAGTGGTAATTGGGAAATTACTCTAGTATCAATATTGTAGAATATTTCAAACCATTAGCTCCTTCAAAAAAACACCCTTTTGACTCGTTATGTGAGATAATATAATAATACAATGGCGCTATTATAACTCTGACGTGTTTTGTGGCCGAGCTTCTCTCCCAATTCGAGCTGTGCTCCTTTTTATTTTTCCTACTAATTGGGTGGACCTACAGTTTTATGCCGGCTCCGAACGGCGAATGCATTTTTTGTGAGAAGCTTTTTCATGGCAGAAATACAATCGGAGGGTATGCCGCCCACTGCCGAGAGGTGACTGCTGTTCTTAAAAACCCCAATAATTGGATTTTTACTAATTAGAAAGTTTTTTTTGGTGTTTGCTCGGACTGAGGTTTGAACCCGAGACATCTAGCATATCAGGCGGGCACTCTACCCACTGCACCACAGCGGCCACTTTATTATGTGAGAAGTCCGCAAAAAATAATATTTACGTATACTATCCCAGTATCAATTTGAAAATAAAATTTCCAAAATCCAGTACCACTTTGATACTATCTCAGTATCAATTTCATACTATTCCAGTATCAATTTGATACTGGATTTTGGAAATTTTACTACATGGTATCAAATTGATACCAGAAATAGTTTCAAATCGATATCAGATTGTATCAAATAGATACTCGCTTTTTTGAATAGTAGTTTCAGATTGATACTAGAGAGTATCATAATTATACTGCATGTAATATTTAATTAATAGTGTGATATGTTCGAAAGTATCAGATTGATAACTTCGAAAATATCAATTTGATACTTAGTTTAATGAAGGAAAATTGATACTGAAAAGCTTCAAATTGATGACTGATTTGTATCGCCCTGATACTGACTGTTTTTTGAGTGTAGTCGCTAGACAGTTGAAATATTCTACAAAAGTTTTCGGCCGAAAATTTCACAAGGATATGCTCAGACTAAATTTTATTACGAAGATCGGAAAAGGCCATGGGGGATACCTTGAAGTATGCAACAAAAATATAAAAAAATTGTTTAGTTCTTTCGCTACAGTGGAGGCTTTGGGGAAGGTTTACAAGCAGATATCACAATCAGGGATGATGGCGATCATTATCAGTATATGAGTCACACATTTGACACTGGGACTGGTCCTATTGCTCTCGCTTCTTCAATACCAAGATTTTCTTACAAATGCTTACTTGAATAGTAAATTTCTAGTTCTATGGATTTTTCATTCGAGTTATACAGATATATAGATGGAGCAATACCAACAACCACTGATATTAGATATCGATTTGAGAATGACTATAGCAATAGCACTTTTCTCAAATCTCGTCAAATCTCGAACGTTGGACAGCGACTCGAGAAACTGTTGAGAAGCATAGCGTTCTCAAACAAAACGTGACATACATAACTCTCAAATCGACAAAATTATAATTCTCGAATCGAAATGTATAGTAATTATATAATGGTATTATAATGAGAATTTGCATATATTTCATAGACATTAAGATCTCTCTAATAAGTTTCCAATCGGAATCTAATGTAGTTTTCTACGCACGCTCTCGATTATAGAATAGTCAGAGAATTACACAGGTTATATAATGCAGTCTCCACTAATTCTCCAAAGTTAGAAGCTGTGTTTGTTGGTATACTTTTACTGTTCTTTATTTAATTGGCCTACTCTTTTTGCCCTGCGGCCATACACAATTTGTCCTGGTTCAACTTGTCCATTTTGTTTTATTTATTTTTTATTATACAAATTTAACTTTTTTATATCCGCTTTTTGTCTAGTTTATTTTGCTCGCTTTTTGTTTTCTTCCTTTTTTTCCTCCTTTTTGTTTTTTTCTATTCGTCCTGTTATTGTTTGCTGCCATCTCACTTGTAAATAATTACTTATTTTGTTCTCTCTCTGCGTAAGCATCATTAGCCGACAACTACAATGACGACGATCATCACAAGGCATTAATAAAAAAAAAATTTTACTACATTTCTAAAGAACAATCTATCTACGTATCTCTCTATCTAACTCAGCTTTGGTTTTATTTTGTGTTGGCTTCTAATACTTGTTTTTGCTTTTCCTATTGCATTAACTATGCCTTGCGGTTTCTGTTGTTGTGGCGGGGTATTGTGGTTGGCTTTATTGTCCTGGCATTGGTGACTAAACTGTTTGCCTTTGTGGTTTTTTGTGTGTAATAATTGTTCATTTTATCTTTTCTTTTTGTTTAGTATTTTGTTATATATTTATTTTATTTTATTTCATGAGTTGTGATTTAAAATAGTTCTTGTTAAAGGAATACGCTGGTCATTTTATTGTCTTAATAACAAATTTTTTGTTCAACTTCGCAATCAGTCATAGTTCATTTTAATCATCACTTTCTATTGGCTTAAAATAAAGGCGTATGTCCACTATATACATTTCCAATTTTTATTGATAAAATGCCAAGCAATTGAACAAATCTGGCCAATAAGAAAAATCAAATTGAAATAAATTGGCTATTAGAAGAGAGCGCAGCAAACTCGAAACGAATAGATAAAATAAAAGAAAGTTCCAGCATTTACTCTAGCGTAAATAAGACTCTCGTAAGCAGTGCAAGTTACCATGGGCTGAGAAGAATAATGTTCAGTAAAGTTGCCTAGGTACCGATTGCTGTACCAGCGGCAATGCTCGTAAGTAGTCAACTTTCAAAAGTGGCTATGTGAAATTTTTTCGATATTGAGTTTTTAATTAATTGTGTACCAGAATCTAAAGGCATATAATGGTCACTAAGGATTTATTGCAAAATCCTTCCGCTTTAGAAATCTTAAAATCATCTAAAAGCTATTTCTTAGTAAGAGAAAAGGCAATATCTTGGAATTGTTTCATATAAAATGAAATTATGCAGATGGTAACACTGGAAAAAGGCTCTCAAAAAGCTGTAGCAGAGCTGCGTACTGTTTCCTTTTCTACTGGGTGTATTTATTAATGGAACACAAAGGAAAAGCTGCAGAAAAAATCCCAAAATCACTTCTGCATAGCCCAACTACGATGAGCGGCACTCGCCTCTTACTACTCGCTTGCTGGGTCCTTTCCTTAGCTGCTCGCAAGCCCTGAAACACTGTAAAACACTGTCTGCTAAGTATTTCTGGCGACAATTTAACTTGGCAAACAATTTCCTTATCACTTCCTGACAAATGCAGTGCTTTCATTGTTATTTTTCTTTTATTTAATAATTTTTTTATTAAGTTTTTCTTTTAATTTGCTTGTTCCTTCCCAGCAAATAAATGACAAAAAAAAAAATAATAATAAGCTAATAAGCGTTGTGGTAAATAAAAATGTGAGTGTGGCATCAAATCAAAATAAAAAGGGTTGACTCATTGCAAATAAATTTCTTCTGTGTTTTCCCCTCCCAGAATGCACTTCATTTCAAGCACTTACATTTGCATGAAGCGTAGCTGCCGCAGCTTTTTGTTCAATTGCTGCAAACCCGCGATTTGGGGTTGTTTTGTGCGAAAATAATTGTAATTTAATTTATTTGCCACATTGAGTGCCAGTGAAGTGGTTTTGAAGTGCTGCCAACTACGTAGAATAAGTGCTGGCAAAAACACGAAAGGAATTTGTTAAAGGGGAGTGAAGAAAATGTGATACGATGTGCTTAGTTATGCTATTTGAGGTGAATACATAATGTGTGTTTTTTAGATATTATCATTATGTTGTTATTGAGCTACGTTTGGGTAAAAAAAAGGTCAAGCAAAAAGTAATGCAAAAGGAATTTTATGAGTCAATCCAAAAACATCGCAAAAACATCATGACGAACGTTCGAAAATTACCTTCTAACCAAAACTTAATTTACCAAGCTTCATTGCATATTGGAAATACATCAAATATCGTAATTTTTGCTTAGACGAATACATACATAAATGGCAAATATTCAACATATTTTAACCATTGAAATTTGCCTTCAAGAATAGATACGATCTCGAGTTGAAAACGAAAGTGAAAAAACATCGGAGCACAAAGATACCGTTTTGCTGAGAAAATGTCGAGTTCTTGAATCGAACAGCAATCCATTCATTATCGTCATTATATCTAGATAAATTTCGCATAAAAATAAAAGAAGAAATCTGTAATAGACAAGGTAGGCATGGATATGTAATTTCATATATCCTTTCACCAGCAAACCCATTATTTCTGTAATTTGTTTAGTTAGATTTCATTCAAGCACCTTTAGTGCTTTTGCAGGTGGTGAATGCATTTATTTTTTATGTATACATACCCTGTAGGGAAAATCTATAGTTTCGAACTAGGTCGCTTCTACACCATTTCCAGATGGATTTTAGAAATGTCAATTGCATTTTAGAAATGTCAATTGGATTTTAGAAAGGGAAAATTGGATTTTAGAAATGTCAGTTGGATTTTAGAAAGCGTTAAAAGGATTTTAGAAAACGTAAATTGGATTTTCGATAGCGTGAATTAGATTTCAGAATGTGCGTGTAAAATAAATTTTTCACAGAATTTTCGAATAGGAATTCTTTATTGCGTATGAAAGTGTAATGTACATACATATATGTACGTGATTATATAAATTTTCGAAAATCCAATTTACAGTTTCTAAAGTCCAATTTCCCTTTTCTAAAATCCAATTGACATTTCTATAATCCAATTTCCCCTTTCTAAAATCCAGTTGACGCTTTCTAAAATCCATCTGGAAATGGTGTAGTGCGAGCTAAATCTCTTTTGCATGTTATCCACTGGCGCATTTAGCACGGCGATGTCCGCGGCGGTGTCAATTGTCACTCTCTGCACTACATTTTCGATAGTTCCGAACTAGTACTAAATTCTACAGTTTTCACTAGTTCGTTTATTGGCACAATTTCGATAGTTCTGAACTAACTACAAGTACCTACAAATTCTACAGTTTTGGATCTGCCGCTTAAGTGCAGCATTTGACACACTTGATGCAAGTGGCGCGATGGCACACTGGCTAACGCGTGTGACAATCAATCTGGCGAGCGCGGGTTAGAATCCTGTCGGTGTCGAGGCAGATGATAATTTTTTTTTATTTTTTATTTCTTTCTATTTACATATTAATTAAATAAAAATGTAAACAAATATTTAAACAGAAATAAAATAAAAAAAAATAAAAATAAGACTGAGGGATCGGAAAAGCATAATAACATTTCATTTCATTAATTAAAGATGAAAATTGTACTCTTTATACGATATGCTTCACTAACAATCTGAGAATTGTAGAAATATGCAAACCCGACGGCAAATGGATGAAAGAAAAAAATACATAAAATTTTTGTCAATTGTATATAAATGAAAATGTGTCTTATAATGGTGACTCAATTCACTCAATTCACTGAACTGGTGAGAGTCTAACTACAATGGAGCTAGTTCCTTTTTGACACGTTTTCGCTAGTTCGGAACTAGAAATTTTGCTTACTAGTTATTGAGTTCCCTGCAGGGTATGTAAATTTTACCTTATAGGAATACGCATACACATACATAGAGGCATATGGACACACATATGTGTGTACTAGTTGAATATCTTATATCGCTAGCTTAGAGTGCAAACTGTGTAAGTCCATTTTTATGGAGAATTGTATTTTTATGTCGAAGGCTAGAAAAATCAAATACGCACCACGCTAGACAAGTCTCTGATACTATTCATATTTCTACTCGTTGTTATTCTGTGATACACAAATTGTGTAAATCCAAAAAACGAAGAAAATTTTGTAAGTCCGAAATTTTACATGAACAGAAAATTTTTTTTTTATTTCGAAATTTTTTTATTTTTTGTTTTTTGTTTCTCCTACAAAGTTTTAAAAAATGACTTAAACAATTTGCACTCTAAGCTAGCGATATTTTTAATAAAAAAAAAATATCCAAGATTGCTATTCAGTTTTGTTTATTACTTCATTGTGGGCTTGATTAAAAACTGAAATTTTAATGCAATTCTTGGCAAAGACTGAAAGGATAAATGCTTACTTTGGTATGTATGTATGCATTTTTACACATATGTATGTATTTGCAACTGAGCCATTCAGTTTTACTTTCTATAATGTCTTTGCTTTTATAACTACAAACATAAATACATATACATATATGTATATTAATATGGAAAGCATAAATTTTCAACTGAACTTTAAGTTCCATTAACTCGACTGAGTTGTGGGCAAATATTGGTTCATATTAATAAAAGCCAAGCATTTGCTTTTGCTTAAGATTTCAGACCTTTTACTCAAATTTTGAAATTTGGTTCATACAAGTTAATGTAAAATTTTTAAAATCTTGAGTAAAAGCATTTGCTTGGTTTTTATTAATATGACCCATTATGTATGAAATTCTTATGAAAGTAATTTTTAACAACAAATTTAATTTTGCACATATTATTTTTAGTTCTAAACTCTTTTCTTTTTTTTTAACTTTTCTTTTGCTGTTAAACAGATTTTATGTAAAAATATTGTTGTCTATAAAAAGAATAAACTTTATTAACAATTAGAAACTAAATCAATGATTTATTTATGTATGCAGTTATGCAAATGTAGCAAAAGTTTTGTGTTAACATTTTTTTCTCTTCTTACTTAAATTACATTGCATTGGTAAATAACGCAATTATTGATTTTGACAAACAAATGTATTTAATTACAAAGCATTAATATTTCATGCAACATTTTCGCTGTAAATTAGTGACTGCCGTAATAAACTAAATTTAAATTTATCAAACTCGATTAAGTTTTTATTGTCAAAAAGGAAATTTTAGCAACAAATGTCATTCGCAATAATAATTTCATAACAATTTAAGCTTAATTAATTGCATATAAGTTTTTTTTTGCATTATTTTCAGCATTTTTTAGTTAGAAAATCAACACACACATTGATTCATTGAAAAAAATCCTGCTTCCGTTTAATGATAAATTATGGCAAAATATGTAGTTAGGGATTGATTTGAACACACTATGCAAGAGTGGCCAAGCAATTTGACTAACGGACCCATGCGACAATAATGCCATAAAGCATGAGCTAGATTCGTCTGTTTTTGTGAGCCAAATTGGGGCACAGTGATGTTGTTGTGGGCCATAGTGAGCCAAAGGTGCTTTGCTTGCGGCCCATGCTTGATTTAATGAGTGGTTTGCACCTTAAATCATACATTTATATTTTATCTACATATGTACATATGTATACTTAACAATCTATGAACGCATATTCATAGTTAGTTATGTAAAAGCAGGAACATTATTCCACGTTGAAGCTCATATTAACTTAATTCAAATTGAAGAGACAGTCTGTGCAGCTGCAGTTAAATAACTGATGATTTTAACTGACATACATATAAATATTGAAATATATATGAGTAGTCCACTCTCAAAAGTCCCTATGTGAATTTTTCATACTAAGCCACAAAGTAGAAAATAACAAAAATAGAATATTGAATGTTTACATTAGATAGGGTCGAAAAAAAAGTTGTAAAAGTCCGCTCCTAAATGTGAAGCTTATATTGAGAGGATTAAAGACAAAATTTTTATTTTTTTCCAGGGACCGTAACGGTTATAAGTGATATCCAAAAAGTTGATTTTTAACGATTATTTTCTGAGTTTTATTTTTTGCTCAGAAAATAAAAGTTTTTTCTTGAGTTTTATTTTTTGATCAGAAAATAAAAGTTTTTTCTTGAGTTTTATTTTTCGATCAGAAAATAAAAGTTATTTTTTGAGTTTTATTTTTCCCTCAGAAAATAAGTTTTTTTCTGAGTTTTATTTTTCGATCAGAAAATAACGATTAAAAATCAATTTTTTTATAAAAATCGAAAAAATAAAAGTTAATGCACCTAGAGGTTGTCTGCGTTACGGTGATTACATCTGTTTACCTCTTTTGCGTTTAGCGTTTCTCCTTCAGTATGATTTTTTTAGTCAAAATTTAAAAAATAACGATTATTTGCAATCCCTGTTTTTTTCTGATCCCGCAAAAACCGCCGAAATTGTTTTTTTTTTTTTTGTATTGTAACTTTGTTACTTGACTTCAGAGTTCAAAAGGACATTAGAAGAAAATATAGAGCTTCAAAATACGAAAATAATGACGTATCAATTTTAAAAATCGGATGTCAAATAAAAAAGTTACAAGAAAAAAAACGATTTCGGCGGTATTTCGCCGGGTCAAAAAAAAATTTTTTGTCTCTTAACCCTCTCAACATAAGCTTCAAATTTAGGGGCGGACTTTTACAAGGTTTTTATTTCGTATGGGGACTAACCCAGTCTAGTGTACATATAAAATGTATAGAAACTGTCATATAACCAGTTTTGAAAGTGGACTACTCATACATATGTATGTATATGGAAACCTATCAACCCAAATGCATATAAGTATATAGTCTACTCTACTACTTGCAGCTTTTGTTAAGTCGATAAGAGCCTTTGCTCTGTGTAATCACATGAATATCCACACTTAATTATCAGCCAACAGTAATGACAAGGCAAATTTTGAATATTTAGTGCATACTACAATAACGCATTGGCAAGCATATAAAGCAAATTTAGCAAATGCCATTCAATTATGAAGATTTAGCATATGGCAAAAGCTCATAGAATGTGGACTTACCAACATGTTATATATGTATGTACTACATTCAACTAACCAGAAAATACAAAAACACATTCATGGCAATGTATCAAATATCAAATATCACATAAAGAAAAATCAACTACAAGCTAAATATTTCTATTAATTGATTAACTTAAATTGGCTAATTGATTGACTAAATGAAATATTTAATTTGTTTTTAGTTTAAACATATTTTGTATTTCTTAAAGCGAAAATGTTTTTGAAAAAAAGAAGAAAATTGACAAATCAAAGAAGGAATTAATTTGCTGGTTGAAAAATTTTGTCCTGAAAAAGCAATGCAAATACATATACTTGAATAATTTGGCACACTCGCCTTAAATTTTGCACAATAAACATTATTTTTTTTTTTTACAATTTTAAAACGCTTGGAAAATGAATCGCATTTTTTTAATCTTAACTTCGCTAATGACTTTGAAGAAGTTTTTTTGTTTCAAAATCGTTTCTGAATCATGCGCTGATAGAATAAAATCGTTTAAAATTAAATAAAACAGGTATAAGTTGTGAAAAAATGCACCACTTCTTCATGGACGTTCTCCCTATGTAGATATAGTGGATTATTGGCGGATTTTGGTTTTTTCTTTTGGACAAGCCTACGTATGAAGCAGTCATTAGCCACTTGCGTAACTTTCTTTGTTCTATTATCTGAATGTCATTGCATATGTACATACATATGTTTAGTGGGGGTAGTGGTGGTTTTTGAATTCCAAATGTCTACTTACACCTTACAATGTAATCGGAATCCGCCTACATTCTCCTTACAAGGTAAGCGAAGGTAGATTCGAGATGCCTACCTACAACTTACAATATAATCGGAATTATACTCATTCCGCCTACGTTCACATTACAAGGTAAGCAAAGGTACGATTCGATCTGTCTACTTACAGCTTACAATGTAAGCAGAATTGTATTCAGTCCACCTATTTACACCTTAAAAGGTAAGCGTAAGCAGATTCGAAATGCCTACCTACAACTTACAATGTAAACGGAGTTTTATTCAGTCTGCCTACACTGAGAGAAAAAAAATATATGGAGGGGTCCTAGAAATTGTTTACCTATTTTGAACACTACTTTCTTTGTTTTGGGTAAATTTTCCTTAAAACATGTTAAAAGGTTTATAAGATATTGTGGTTACATGCGTTACCATGGTTTCATATACTTGTTTTGAAAAAATTCATACATTAAAATAATGAAAAATTCTTTAAGCGCCATTCCATTCCCAACTTTCCTTGTTTTGAAGACTTGATTTCTTTAATTTTGAGAAATTAAATTCCCATACAAATCCCCATGGCAACGAATTTGTTTGAATGTTTTTTTATGTTTTTTCCACATTTTTGAGAAAATTTACACAAAACAAAGAAAATTTTGTATTGGGACGCGTGTTCAAAATAAGGAAAATTATGTCTTTGATCGAGAGAAATTTTTTTTTTGAGTGTACATCCACCTTACAACTTTGGCGAAGTAGGATTCGAACTGCCTACCTATGCTCATTGGATGAACACTTCACTACCCTAATTACTTTGTGTGTAACGTGTAGACATTCGCTCTACTTTTGCGGTCATGTACATATATGGAAATGTATAACAGATCTGTATATGAGGTGGTGTGCATTACTGTCTTACATGTATGCATAACTTAATCGATTGTGTAAGCAACATTTTCGCCGCTGGGATTTCTTTTGTATTTAAATAACAGATGGTTCTCTTTTATTACAAGCTTTTATTTAACTTCACTTTTTGTATGTATGTATGTATGTATGTCGTGGAATTTTGCAACGAACATTTAAGACTTTTATAGTAGAGCTAGGTACTTGAAATTTGGAACATAGTTCAGGACCCGAAGACAATGCAAAGTGAAATAAAAAAAAATCCGGTAGATGGCGCTGGTGTCGAGATTTTTGTAAAATTCGTATTTACCGACCGAATTTGTTCATATTCGGTATATATATTGCTTATAAGAAAGTAAATACATCTGTGCAAAAAAATCGCCGCTAGGTGGCGCTGGTGTCAAGTTATTTGTAAAAATCGTATTTACCGACCGAATTTGTTCATATTCGGTATATATATTGCTTATGAGAAAGTAAATATATCCGTGGAAACAAACCGCCGCTAGGTGGCGCTAGTGTCAAGATATTTAGAAAATTCGTATTTATGAATCAATTTTGTTCCTATTTTGAACACGTATTACGAAGTAATCTATTCACAAAAAAGTATAGTAAAACCACTTAAAAGACTCCACAGGAATTGGATAATAAAAAAACTGGCTGAGCAGAAACCATCAAAATGTTAAACATAGTGCACTTCATATTAAAAACTGTTGGACTATATTGATAGTGGGAGTGTTGACAAATATTAGATGTAATATGCATTGTAAAACTAAAAAGGCAAAAATAAAACAAAGTAAAAAAAAAATTTTTTAAAAAGCTTTAATTTAATATTAATATAAAAATTTACTAAAAAGGAAAAAAATAAATTTTTTATATTTTTGAACAAGATTTATATTAGTCCTTAGTTCATTTGGATCTTAATTTCAATCTAAGCGTACATTTAACGTATTTCTTCAAAGCATTTCTGTATATGTATCAACATAATTAAAAGCGCGGGTGCTCTTTACGCAATGCATATCTTACGTAATTGGAATTTTAAGTTTTTATCGCTTCCTTCTATTTCACCAATACTGTTTTATAACATGAATATCTAATGAGTACCCCCGCTTTTATTTATGTTGATACATATACAGAAATGCTTTGAAGAAATACGTTAAATGTATGCTTAGATTGAAATTAAGATCCAAATGAACTAAGGACTAATATAAATCTTGTTCAAAAATATAAAAAATTTATTTTTTTCCTTTTTAGTAAATTTTTATATTAATATTAAATAAAAGCTTTTTAAACAATTTTTTTTACTTTGTTTTATTTTCTAAATCAGTTGTGTATATTACAAATACAAATATACTATGAACGTTTGAAAACTAAGATTGTGTATAGGTTCGTGCTCAGTTCGATAAACTTTATACAAGATATCGAAGATCATTTTCGAACGTTGCACAATGTTTATTAGGTTGTTACATATATTTTTTAATGGGTAATAGCCAAGTAGGCCCAAAGATCTGCAAATCATCAACACTTTCCTATTTACATTTCCTTTAGAGAAGATAACAACTTCCATCACAATATGCCCCATTACCATCGCAGGACGATGGCCGCCTTCGTATGAATGACTTTGTATAGTAAAAAAAGCAATGAAGCGAAAGCTAAGGGCTTTCATTCCAAATCGCATGATTTTTTCATATCGTCATTATTATAATCTTTTTAGATGAATTTGAGAAGTATTGTAGTGCTGAATACACCTACAGCAGCCTAGCACCTAACTTTGTTATGTACTTCATTCGTATAAATTTTTCTGCATCGGCTTACTCTTCTTAACTCCTACTTTAGTAAGTGAAGAAATTATCTGTGCTCAATTTGTACGTGCCGTTCAACATACTTTAGGAGTATCTGCGGTATATCTAACAAAAGCAAGTATCCTGGCATGAAAAGAAAATGGCATCGCCTACAAATAAGCCTAGTGGGAGGTAGTAAAGCTAAAAATGCATTATACTTAAGTATGAAAGTGTAACCAATGTTAGGCCCTACTTTCAAGTTCAATATACATAAGCATATACCTACATCATACAGGCGTACATATATTTGTTACTATTGACTTTGCTTAAATTTGTGATCGTGCATGTAATAATACATACTTACTTGAACAAATATACGGCGCTCATCATGAAATCATTATTATTCATTATATAAATGTCACAAAATGTCCGGCATGGCCGACGCACGCTGGCGCATAAAAAGCATTATAAACAAGTAAGGAAGCCTAAGTTCGAGTGGAATCGAACATTAGATACTCAGCTGTATGCTTTCATTGTTTGTTTGCGTTTGTTCGATATAGGGTGTATTCTACATGTAGCGAGTGCCGCATAAAGTGGGCGCAGCCACGCCCATTTTCAAAATTTGTATCAATCATCCAACTAAGCATAAATATTATTGTTAGTGCAAAATTGCATCCCTCTATGACTTTTAGTTACAAAGATGTCACGTTACAAATTCCAAAAGGGTGTTCCAGAAATATCTTTGTTAAAAAGTAGGCGTGGTCATAAACCGATTTCAATAAATTTTTGCATGTCTATTATTACAAATTATAAAAGTGTATAAACCAAGTTTCATCATAATATCTCAATTATTTGTCGAGTTATGGGCTCCGAAATCTCGTAGATTCCTTTGTCTAAATAGAGGTGGTGCCACGCCCATTTTCCAAACTTTTTTTATTTTTTGTTTCCGGCCTATTGTGGAACTCATGTCACAAATTTTCAATGAATTATCTTTATATTTGACAGAGATATCGCTTAAAAAGTTTTTATTGGGCAACTTTATAGTTCCCATATATAAAAGTGGGCGTGGCCGTCAACCGATTTTGACAATTTTCCGTCAAAACATGCAAATCACGCATACCAAATTTCATCGATATATCTTCAACGGTTTCTGAGTTATGGCATTTAAAATTTCAATGTTTGACCCTTAATAAGTGGGCGTGGCACCGCCCATTTTCCAAAATTTCATCAAATTTCTTCATAAGGGCCTGATCTCAATAACCGGGTGAAATTTCATCGCTCCAGCTATATTACGGGCTGAGATACCAAATTTCCGATTTTTTCTATATAGGAGAAGTGGGCGTGGTCATGGTCCGATTTCGCCCATTGTCAATATCAACCGTGCCAGCCTCGATAGCAACCCGCATTCCAAATTTCATCAAAATATCTCAATTTTTGCGCGAGTTAGAGTGCGTACGGACGGACGGACGGACGGACAGACGGACAGACGGACGGACGGACAGACGGACGGGCGGACGGACGGACGGACGGACATGGCTCAATTGATTTCTCTTTGCACCCTGATTATTTTGATATATATAAGTCCATATCTATCTCGATTATTTCATTCTGTTACAATCCACCGTTATGAAATCAAAACTATAATACTCTGTGTCAGTGGCGGATCCACGGGGGGGGGGGGGTTTGGTGGTTCAAACCCCCCCCCCCTTGTGGTTTATCATAGATCCCAAATTAATGCCTTTATAGATTCTGCGCCCAAATTTCCCAAACTGATCAAGGAAAACTCTATCATTCCAAAAGCAATGGTTGGACCACATAACATCCAAAATATGTACCTACATGCGAAAAAAGTTTATGTAGGTACCTTTGGACGCACGTGCATAAAATCAAATTTGTCAAATGCTATTCGCAAATTGCCAAATCGCAAATTTATTTTCTTTTCTTTCTTATCCCTATTTTTATCGGGATTGTACAGAATTAATTTGGTCAGAAATGTCTGAATCGTTGGAGAAATTGCCTTTTTCAGAGGCATTTCGCAATTCTTGTTTAAATTAATCTTTTAAAAATTTGAGTATATAAACACAAGAACTTCAATTAAGTAAAAATTCTATTAAAAATATAAATATAACCAAAAAGTACTACATACATATATTCTTATTTATTTTGGCTTTAAATGCAAGGGTAAGTGAAATTGATGATCAATTTGCCACCAATACCATACGATACTCATTCGCACGTACCAATGCAAAAATATACATACATACGTTATACATGTTATTTAGAACTTCAATTGAAATCTCCTGCACTTTATGTGATGACATACATATTGTTAATTTGGTGGGTTTTGTGTGTGGTGTTTTTAAGGTGCGGGAAATGGCGCAACTAGTATATAGAATGATAATAGTAGGTGGTATTAGTCCATATTTTCACCAGCGCACATAGGTAGATTTTCAAGTTTTATGCGGCCAAAAATATTTTATTGTCTACATCTATTCCAAATTGCTTGTTTAATGCAAAATTTTAATATTTTGAGTTAAAAGTCGATTTTATTGAAAAATATATACAGTGACTCAAAAAAAAATCATACTCCAAAGTTTTCAAATTTATTTCAAAGAGTTCTGTCGAAATTTTACTTTCTTATTTTAGTTTAAAAATATAGAAAATTTTTCAATAAAAATCGTTTTAAGCAGGATTTCTGAGCTTATAGAAAAAATCTGAAAAATCGTAGAAATTTCTGAAAGTGGATTAAAAATTTCAAAGCAAGGCCATAATTTATAGAAGATTTTGAGGAGATTTCTAAGTGTAATGTTATGTAGCCAACCAATTTTAGTGTAAAAAGTGAAATTCTCAATGCTGTGAAAAATTCTGTCAATTTTAGAAGTTTTTTTCTGTAGGGTGTAGGGTGAGACCGTTCCAATTAAAATTTCCGAAAAGCCAATGAAAATTTTCAAAAAGTTGAATGTTGCAAATTGTTATATTAAAATTGAATGAGCTGCAAAATTGCATACTCAAAACTCTTCTAAAAAATGTAGCTTTAGGATTCTTAACCCCTTTTTATGATAAGTATTTCCTTGACTTTGAAAAATTGGAAATACTAAAAATACGAAAGCAGGTAATTTTCCAAATAGGCCAATTTTTAATCCATTGTTGATAATTCCTGGCTTTGCATTTTTCCGTATAGAAATTGACGGGTAATCGATCGGAGGCGATAATATAACTAAAATGCTTTTGAATTAAAAAAATAACAATATTTTTTCAAGAAAGGCCAATATGCTTAAAAGCTTCAAAATGGTGGGTCTTTTATTATGCTAGGTTGACGATTTCTTCAATAAATAATGATATTTACCTAAAGCATTCGAATCCATGATGTTTACTTTGATAACTGTCTTAAAACTGAAAATATTGACGTTTAAAAATGGGTTACTTAAAATACGTAAAAAATAAAAAATCGAAAAGTGGGAGAATAATAAGTTTCGACTTGCGGCAGGGACACCCCCGTTGTCTATAAAAGCCGAGAAAACCGGTTTATTATCGCCCGGTTTATTATAAACGTAGAGCGATTTTGGATTTTGTATTTGCACCAATTTTAAAATTTTCAATTTTGGCCGCATAAATTCGTAAAATCTACCTACATATGTGCAGCGTCTGCCCTTAAAAAACATCTTCCAAAAAAAGAAATTTTCAAAACCCCCCCTTGCCGCAATCCTGGATCCGCGCCTGCTCTGTGTACTAGTACAGCTGAGTATAAACACAGACAGAAGCATACATACATATCTTCCATACAAATTTTCAATTCAAAAGCTTATTTGCTGACATGCTGCATTATTAGAGTGATGCACGCGGCGGCTCTAAGCGACCACACGCCGCCACTGCCGCAAGCAATGCAATTTATTTCAATTGTTACAATTTCTGCAACAACAAGAGCACAAACGGCAACAGTAGCGAAAAGCAAATACCACTGCAATGCGGCTGCTGCGCGGCCAACAACAATGTATGAATCGTCTATTTTCAAAACCGGCCATCTCCACTCAAGTTTGTGAGAAAAATGCAAAAAAACTGCTCTTAAGAAACCAATGGCTAAAACGATATGTGTTTATTATTATTATAGAATAATTTGACTTGAATATGGCAGGTTTTGGTTAAGAAATTGTTTGAATATTAAATACATGTGATGTTTTAGAATTGGATCTGATACCTAGCTTAAAAAATTTAAATTTTGGAGATGGCCGGTTTTCAAAATGGACGATTCATATATACATATGTATCCCTTGCCTACCCACAAAAAAATGCATAATTTATGTATAGTGGTGACAGCATGAACTAACTAACAAAAACTAATGACAATGACAGCAAATGCATTGCGCTTGAAATGTCATTTAAATGCAATATTTACATACATACATACATACCTAAAATAACTAACAGCCACACTTCGCACGCTGCTGCAATCGTGGTTGTTGTTGGTATGGACAGCTGAATGAAGTAAGTGCTCCCCTGCACATTTTCTATCTAATTGTTGGTCACACTGGTGAATTGTGAGTTTCAACAACAATTAGAATGTTGATTATAATAAATGTATGTAGTTCGTCTATATGTAAATTATCATTGGAAAATTGTGCTATTAAGACTGAAAGAGATCACTTCCGAACAGTTTTGTGTAGCGTTTGCAATTGTCAACTATTCGATTTCGGTACGTACAGTTCTGGAACAAATAACCTAGATTTAGTATAACACTATATGGAAATTCTCTGTATTTTTATAATTTTTAGAAATAAATTTTTATATTCAAAAACGTAAGTATTTATTACGAATTCCATTCGGCATTTATCAAAGCTTTAAGGTAATACAGTATTTTTTTTTATGTGTAAACATCTTTGCTGTAGCTAAAAGCCCGTCTCCACATAACTTGATTCACCAGAGAAACATGTAGCAAAACATCTCGCTCAATAACCCGTCTCCACGTGGCTAATTGTGATTCAGTTTGACATTTCTCTTTCTTGTTCTTCTTAAATGTTTGTATGTTTGCTTATTTTTGCGTCTTTGTTTTGGTATGTGTGAGATTTCAATAGATTTTCGATACAAAATTAGAGAAGGCATCGATATCATCGCGTTTGGCAAGAGGATTGAGAACGAAACAAGTGTTTCAATCTTCACTCGCTCTCAGAAATTTGTATGGAAATTGGCGAGTTTCGGCACTGGTTTCCGTGTCGAAACAAGATTGAGAGAGCGAGTGCAGCAAAAAAAGAGCGAAACACGTTATGTGGAGACATGGTATAAGAGTAATTTCGAAAAACGCGTACACCGTAAACGACCTTTGTGTTAGTGCGCTGCTGTGTCCGTGTGAATCGCTTGGCGTTGTCAGTGGTAGGTACACATGTACTTATAAATGCTTGCAAGCATAGCCGTGCAAATGAAAACACCAACAAAAACAGCAACGAAGCGAAGTTGTTTTTGTTTTCTGCAACAATGCGACAAATAGGCAAAATAAAAAGGACCAACATGTTTGAACAGGTATGCAAATGTATGGATATGTATACCTACATCTATCTATCTAATTTTCTGAGCAATATTGGTATCAAATAAAAGGTTTTGAGTAGGACTATATTAATTGTGACTCCTAGGTCGGGTCTCCAGACATGAGTCAAAACGGATGACATCAGAATATTTCTAAGCAATATTGGTATCAAATGAAAGGTGTTGAGCAGGGTTTTCACATAGAGCTATATTCACTGTGATTCCTCGGGTCGGGTCCCCAAATAGGGGTCAAAATGTGACCCCGGATTAACCCGGAATGTTTCTGAGCAATATTGGTATCAAACGAAAGGTGTTGAGCAGCGCTTCTATACGGAGCTCTATTCTTTATGAATCCTAGGACGAGTCCCGAGATATGGGTCAAACGTGGACCCGGAAACGTGGATGCATGATTCTGAGCAAAAATCAAAAATCAAAAATCCAAATTTAAAAATCAAAAGTCAAAAATCTAAAATCAAAAACCAAACCAAACAAAAACAACAAAATAGCAGTGACAATGACTACAAAAAATTATAAAAACGATAGTCGCATTTTAATCCATAGAAAACCAGGCAAAAAAGAAATAAGGAAAAGGGAATAAAAATCCGATTTCGAAACTGTTTACACATCAATGTTCATGAATGTTCGTTACTCACGCTTTAATTTTATTTATTTTTTTTTTTTTCATTTAAAAATCACTCAGACGAAATTTCTCGAATTTAAAAATTTTAAATTATTTAATGGCAATAAAAAACCGTTACCTCCGCTAGCGAAACGGTTTGGGGGTTTTTCTATATGGGTCTAATGGTCTTTCCTTCTGTGTGGAAATTATTCCGCCCCCAAAAGTGCTATTGCACAGTGTTGCTTAATAATTCACAAAAAGCTATAACTTAAACCGCAACTTTTGAAGAAAAAATAGTTTGCAATCCAAAAAAGGATTAATATGTAGTTCCTACATACATTTATCACATTTTCCTAAATATTTGCCTTATTGAGTTAATGAACTAGTAGATACCCTTTCGCTCTTCCAACTTTCACAGACATCTCGACAGATATATTGTTTGTCTTACCGACATGCAGCATTTCATGTTCACTTAGACAGCCCAAAACACACACAAATAAGAAAACACGCCCTAATAAAGAGGCGCACAAGCCGTGTAGGTGTCTCGGCACGTGTGTGGCAAAGTGAAAAAGGATAAACACAAGAATGTTGTACTTACTTGGCATGCAACGATTTGCTCAGCTCACAAGCTGGCTGGTTGTCTTGTTGGTCGTTATGCGCTGGCTCTGCCCATATCCATTCAACAGGAGCTGCATACATTTACTTCGCTTCAAAGCTAAAAGAGAAAGTGCTTGTTTTATGTTATGTTTTTACAGTTGCTTGTATTTTAACCCTTACATACATACTTATGTGCATACATATGTTGACATAATTTTGGTGTTTAACTTGGCGTTACAAAGGCTTAGATGGACGGTAGACTTTTGCATTACTCAACTTCTAACGTGTTGATTTATGGTGATTTACAAGGCTTGGCAGCGAGGCAGCAGGAAATATATTATCTTGTTTGAGTTGCATATGTACATATGCAATCATATGTAGTAGCGGATGTTAGAATCCCTTTTGCATATCCATTATATTTAGCGTATATGTACATAAATTGTTGTTTTTTTTGTCGGTCCTGTCCTTCTATTTCTGTAAAGCTGAAATGTGGTTGTGGCACGGTTAATGTGTTGGTTATTTTGTTGCAATTTATTTGCTCAAAGGATATGGGTTAAGCGTGAAAATGTATTAAGCACATTGCTCATGCTATACCCTGCAGCGAAATCAACTAGTTGTAAACTAATTGACAACTAGTTGGCCATACAGCTCAACTAGTCAGCCATCTATCTTTTTTCCATATTAGCAACTGGTATTTTTAACACGGTGATGACCTAGGAAATGGCAATTGTCAGTATCCACACCAGAGTCATACCACTTGACTGACTAATCAGTATCCACACCAGCATCATACCACTTGACTGACTAGTCACTATACACACCAGCATCATACCAATTTGCTGACTAGTCAGTGTAGATATCAGAACTATACCAGTTGACTGACTAGTTTTACATGCTACTACAATGAAACTAAAAATTGCAAAATAAAGTTTCTAATACATTTATTTAGTTATTAGAATATGATATTTAAATTAAATTATTAATTAATTAAATTTACTGCATACGTGTTCATTGCAACCTCCAGAAACCCCGGATACATTCGTTTTTAATTTAAAACCCTTTTTTTCGCAAAACTTCTTGTTTCATAACTAATCCCAATTTGTCCCCTATGAAACTAGTTGGGTAACTCCCATAATTTATCTAGTCAGTTAACTGGTAGGTTGGCTGACTAGTTTGGACTTTCGCTGCAGGGTATTTACACAAATGCATACATATCTACTTATTTATGGGTGCATGTGTTTGCTTGTCTTTGTTAATGTGCATGTCAAAATGCTCAAAAAGGCAGTCAGTCAAAGGTGTAAACAATGTATGAACTTTGCTTTATTGATTTAACATTGCTGCTGCGACTTTATGTTATGTTCAGACACAACCTTAATTGAACATTAAGAGCCTTCATTCAATATTCAAGCCTAATGATTCTCAATTTACCATACACAAATTGACTAATTTAATGCTTCATTAGAAATTAATGAGTTCTTAATGAAGAACAATTCTGCATGCAACGCTGTTAAAAAGCTTGTTTCATAAGCAAAATGAAATGTCATGATCAGAGAAATGTCATTAGCGTCAGGGTCCACTAAACTGGTTGGTTCGTCAGATCATTTGAATTCTTGTTCTTCTTCATCACCGATCAAATTTTCTTATTTCTGCTTATACTATACATGCATTCGTATTTACGTTTGGCAAAAGTTGTGAGCTGAATGTCGAATTATTTCGTCCTCCTTGCAGTTTTGACATTTAGGTCACGAGAGTTTGATATTCAGCTCACGGCGTGTATGTGTGTATGTATCTTGAGCCGACCTGTTAAATGGGCCAAGTAAATTAAATATGTCTGAACACCAAATCTACACCTTTTCCAGCAGTACTTTCGAAAGCATCAATTTGATTTTAGAAAGCATCATTTTGATTTTAGAAAGCATCAAATGTACTTTATAATAGTCAAATGTTCTTTAGAAAGCGTCAAATGTACTTTCGAAAGCGTCAAATGTACTTTAGAAGCCAACTTTTTTTATTTTAGAAAGCATCAAATGTACTTTAGAAGAGTCAAATGTACTTTAGAGCGCGTCAAATGTACTTTAGAAAGCGTCAAATGTACTTTGGAAAGCGTCAAATGTACTTTAGAAGCCAACTTTTTTTTATTTTAGAAAGCATCAAATGTACTTTAGAATAGTCAAATGTACTTTGGAAAGCGTCAAATGTACTTTAGAAAGCATCAAATGTACTTTCGAAAGCGTCAAATGGACTTTAGAAATTATCAAATGGGTTTCAGAATCATTTTAATTTTTTTTTACATTATTTTAATTAAAAAGTTGACTGATATTTTTCAAGTTTTTTATTATATATATATGTATACATAGAAATAAGAAACAAAATTAATAATTTTATTGTCCAACTGGCATATCATCAAGTGCAATAGCAGCAGCGTGGAAGGACGTACTGTGCTGTATGGCTCTGGCGCAATCTCCACCATTAACCGTAACCACGGCGTCTTTAATAACGTTTTCCAAGTATTGTAACCTTTGCTCAACAACACCCGATCCCTGCACCTCAGGAATCTGTAGGTTCGCTTTAACATTCGCTTTTATTTTTCCCGATATTGTTTCAATAGGATTTAACATGGGCGAGTAAGGCCCCAAACGTAATAAAGTCGCTTCCTGGCAAACCTGTTCCAGCCTGGAGTGGCATGGCGCGTTGTCGCAAACAATAACAGCATCGCCGACTTGGTTTCCCCTTTTCGCACCACCTCTGTAACACTGTACTTAGCCAAGCATTTGCGTCCTCAGCCTTGAAGGATCCTCTTCTGGTTGTCATTTTTATAACACCAGATGCGGAAATTGCCCCAATGAGGTGGACGTTGGGACTTTTTGCTACTGGCAAAACCTGTACCGCACGTTTCCCAACTTTTGCACGCCCTCGCGAGCGTCGACAGAATAAATTGAAGTTGGTTTCATCCAAAACTATTATTTGTTTACCAGACTGAATGAACTGGTTCAACGCACATACGTATTCACGGCGCTTTTCCTTATTTATTACACTGTTCATGGAGAGAGGCTCCTTATGAATACCTTTTAATGTATACATTTTTCCTTCTAAATAATTTCCTACGGTGGAAACGCAAACTTTTTTCCTAAAGTTTTGTAGAATTTTTTCACACATTTTTTTGAGTGTGATTGCGGCGTCCTCATCTATCCATGTTAAAACTATTTCTTATTCATCATCGGACAGCGATTTTGCCTTTACCCCACCTCGCTTTATTGCTTCAGGGTTGCCAGAGGAAACCCATGCATACGCTGTTTTATATTTAACGTTAAGAGAATCCGCCAGCAGTATCCAATCAAGCCCCTTATTGGCTGCTTCCACAATCCTCTTTCTGTCTTCAGCAGAGTAATTTTTATTGCTGCGTCGCTCTACTGGTTCATGTACTACGCCAAAACATTTCAAGATATAATTTTAGTTTAATAAATAAAAAAATTGGTAATGTATTACTTACGCGTTATGTCGCTTCGACAAATTGGACAATTCATTGCCGTTGTCAAGTCTCTAAAGCAATCTTTGTGGAAAAGGTGTCTGCACTCCAATAACCTTACCAATGCACCGCGTTTCATGGAGATGAGGCAAAATGCGCAATTATCTTGTGCCTGCATTTTTAATTGATACACATAAGCGAAGCAAAATTTTATGAGTATTAATAGTTTTGTAAGTTTCAAAGGTAACTTGATGCTTTAATTTTTTTGTAAAAGTAACTTGATTATATCAATTACATACTTACTTTACAGTAGAAATACTTAACAAAGTAAATTTAATACTTCGAAAGTACATTTGACGCTTTCGAAAGTACATTTGACGCTTTCTAAAGTACATTTGACTATTCTAAAGTACATTTGATGCTTTCTAAAATCAAAACGATGGCTTCCAAAGTACATTTGACGCTTTCTAAAGTACATTTGACTATTCTAAAGTACATTTGATGCTTTCTAAAATCAAAACGATGGCTTCCAAAGTACATTTGACGCTTTCTAAAGTACATTTGACGCTTTATAAAGTACATTTGACGCTTTCTAAAGAACATTTGACTATTCAAAAGTACATTTGACTATTCTAAAGTACATTTGATGCTTTCTAAAATCAAAATGATGACTTCTAAAGTACATTTGATAGTTCTAAAGTACATTTGATGCTTTCTAAAGAACATTTGACTATTCTAAAGTACATTTGATGCTTTCTAAAATCAAAATGATGACTTCTAAAGTACATTTGATAGTTCTAAAGTACATTTGATGCTTTCTAAAGAACATTTGACTATTCTAAAGTAAATTTGATGCTTTCTAAAATCAAATTGATGCTTTCTAAAATCAAATTGATGCTTTCTAAAATCAAATTGATGTTTTCGAAAGTACAATTGGAAAAGGTGTAGAGATGTTCAATCAAGCCCAATTGACTTAATTAATTTTTATGTCTGAACATGATATTAGACGGCAACTGCTTGCCATTATGAATTAAAATGTAAGGAAAATGAAAATTAAGTAAATATTGAAACATATAATGGATATGTGCGTAGATGAAATGCGTAAATTTCGGTACGCCTTTTGCGTTTTCGGATATTTTTGCCAAAATGCAAGCTCAATTTCAACTTTTCTAGCACAATTTTTTTGGTGAAGTATTGCATGTGATACACTTACTTTGATAACACTGTCCAACAGTGATTTCTCAACAGGAACAAACGCTATTAATTATGAAAGAGGATGTCTCCCAGACGAACTTTGCCGAACAGTGTACTAGTCCCGAGGGTCTGAGTTTTTTTTTTAGAGGGGGTTAAAGTTTTATGGTCTTATCTGGAGGTGCAGTTACTTTATCGAAAATATCTAATAAAAAATAACCTCAAATGAAGTTTTTGAGCTCGGACTTCTTGTACAGAATTTAATAAGGAATTTCTTTGTGGTAGACTTTAACCCTCTAACGCCCACGCAAATGGCTGTTTTTAACCCTTGTTTGGAAACACATGTAGAAAATATCAATTAACAATGCATATAGAGGGTTAAAATGTTCTAGAAAATTATTCGCCAAAAAATTTCACTAGGGGTTATAACAGATGTAAATAGTATACCTACTTCTGATGGGAAAAATTGTATTACACAAAATACGAGTTTCGGGTTCATAGCTGCTTCGGTGAAACTGTAAGAAAAAACTGCTAAATAAAAGCAACAACAGCAGCATGCTTTAAAAGTGCAGAAAAAACAACAACAAGAACAACAACAACAACAACAACAGCAGCAACAACAACAACAACAGCAACAACAACAAAGCAATCAGCAACAAACATTTTTATATAAACTTTAAAGAATTTAATATCTAGTGTTTATTTATAAGTAAATTTGTCTGTCCATGCGAATTTATTTAGCTTTCCTTTCTCTTTCTGTTTTAGAGAAAATCATTGTCATTGTGCTTTCGCCATTTCAATGCTAGCATATCTTACTTGCATTTCTTATAGCGTTTTCGATTCTGAACCAAAATGCTGCATTATTACAAGGCAACATTATCAACATGCGCCCTGAGCCCTAAGAAAATGTTGCACCTTTCATGTGATGTATGAAACAAAAATAATGCAACCACTTGGTCATATTAAGGGCAGAAAATGCTGCCCTGTGGTCGGGAAGAGGGCGACATTTTTGTCAATAGAACAAGCAACCCTGAAAAAATGTGTGGAATCTATGTGGAATAGAACAAACAAATTTGACAGCCCGATAAAAATGCAGAATAAGTGCGACATTTTTGCCAGAATCGAAAACGCCATTAATTTTCTGTTGTTCTGTTCTTCTATTCTTCTGCTTTTCTTTACCTTTGTCTATAGTTTTAAGTTGTCAACATTTGCTCCTTGACACTAGTGTATGATGAATGCTCCTTTTGCCACAAACAAAAAGAAAAACAACAACAATAAACAATACAGTAGACGCTCACCAATTAGAACCATTTTGTTTTTAGGGTGATTCTAATTTCTGAAAAATCCTAATTCCTGGACGTTTTTTTTATTTCAATAAAACCTTAAAATTTAAGTCAATTTGCATTGAAAATGAAATACAATGAAATTTTGTCTTATTCAATTTTATTCATAAAAACAAGAAAACATAAGGTAAAAATCCAATATACATATATGTATTTATGTGCTAAGTCAAAAAAAGGTAAAAAAAAAACTCCAATTATCGAATTCAAACAAAAACTAACAAAAAGTGTACAGATAGCGACGAAAATCCAACGACTACCGAGCATAATATGAATAAATTGGGGTTTCCCTTTTTTATATCTATTTTGCAACAAAAAAAAAAAAACAAAATACGCTCTGAAATTAGAATTTTCGATTCTAATTTCAGATCGTGCAATGTATTCAAAAAGTTGATTCTAATTTCTGGAAATTCTAATTACTGAGAGTTCTAATTTGTGAGCGTCCACTGTATAACATTCACTAAAAGTCAGTATCGTCCAACTGAATTGAAGAGTTCGTCAGACATTTTATCATCATCAACATCTTTTACATTAACATTGTGTCTCGGTCTCTCTCTGTCAGCGGAGAAGTGATCGGTGTGGTTGTGGCACCAAAACGTATTTATGAAGTTATTTGTTTGCGTTTGTTCAGATAGCATTCTTGAACTTTACAATAATACTGGAAATTTGTTGCGGCAGCAGCAGCTGGTCCATTCGTAATTTTCGTAGGGCACTAAGCTTACATGCAAATAAAATACATCTACTATACATACATATAAATATGTACTACATCACACACTTGACGAATCTGACATCTGCTCATTTTTAAGTCTAAATAATTATAATTAATAGCTTTTGTGAAGTGCACATCCTTATTAATAATAAATTCTCAGTCACCATTGACGACATGTTCTCCAATTTGAAGGAAATGCGAAGAAATTGCGAATTGAAATAAAGAGCAACTAAAGCTTTCTTACAAAGCTCATATGTATTTATTTTTTTAGACAAAGAAATACCGCATGATATGCAAATTGTTTGCTTTTTTATTTCTTTTTTATTTTATTTTATTTTATTTTATTTTATTTTATTTCCTTTTTATTTTTTTTTTTCGATTTTTTTTTCACTTGTTTTATTTTTATGCTTATTAACTAAATTTTTTAAGTACACAATTACGCAAAATGTGTTCTATTAATTTTCATTGCCTTTTTCTTGACAGCTGGCTCTATTTCTCTCTCTCCTTCACTCTACTAAACCACTTTCGACATTTGTCCTTAAACGTAAATGTATGAACTCTGATGATTTATAAAATTAGGCACTGCCCACGAGTGAATATTTTAATCAAAAAAAAATCTCTCTTAAATTTTAAAAATTGCTTTTTTATTTGGCTACATTTTCGTCAGGATTTGGTGCAGGGCCGTGCGCACGGGGGGTGCTTTGGGGGTTAAACCCCCCCCATGACCAAATCTAAGTTGCAATGATTTTGCAAAAATTTTCAAAACACAGTTTATAAATTTTGCATTGAATCTTGACTCATAATTTTTGACAAAATTAGTACGATAATTTTACGGAAGAAGAAATTGGTGAAAGTTGCAAAAAATAAGGTTGGCCAATACATAAGTTCGGCACTTTGAATTGCACTTGGAGCTTTCCGAAATTACAAAGTTGTGTAGCATATGTTCGTTTGAAATTTTTCAAAAAATTGTACTGATAACAAAAAATTTTCATTTTGTGAAAACAGTGAGCAGTTTCAATTAACAAGTACTGTAAACAGTACTATTCAGGACCTGGTTAACTAGGTTTTGATGAATCAGAATTATACCAGATAAGTCAACTATTTTGGCAAAGGGATGTTCTCATTGTTTGTTTACGTTTGACGGAAACACGGTGTATTTTATATAATGCGGATACCGCTTATTTTCAAAATTAGTATCAATTATCCGACTAAGCATATGAATATTATTCTTTGTGCAAAATTTCATTCCTTTATGACTTTTAGTTACAAAGATGTCACGTCACAAATTTCACAAGGCCATTTTAGAAATGTTTTTGTGAAAAAGTAGGCGTGGTTATACACCGATTTCGCTAAATTTTTTAACGTATATTAGTACAAGTAATAAAAGTTTAACCCTAAGTTTCGTCATGTGGCCGCTGTGGAGCAGTGGGTAGAGTGCTCGCCTGCTATACCAGAGGTCTCGGGTTCAAACCCCAGTCCGAGCAAACACCAAAAAAATTTCTTGGGTATAATTTTAAGCATCAGAGTATGCAGTTTCAGAAAAGTTAGAGAACATTTAAATTTATGATGTATGGGTCTGGATATCTATTTCAGCAAATATGTTTATCTTAGCGAAAAATGTATGCGAATGCAAACCAAAATTAAACCCCCCCCCCCCAAGGCTGATTCCTGCGCACGGCCCTGATTTGGTGATATCCAAGCATCCTTAATGGAATTAAAATTACAAAAAAAAAGAATATGTTCTTAAAGACGCTCTCTTTCCCTCTCTTTTTTTGATAGAAGCCTTTATAACTAAGGCTTATTCGCAATGCGAAGTATGGATTACATCATACTTTATAATAAGGACTATATGGAGTTTAATTGCCTTATTACACGGTACAACAGCACTTTTGGTGGTGCGACAATTCCCACACAGAATGAATCGATGACTATCCATATACATAGTAAATTTTTTATTGGCATTGTTGATTTTTAAATAAATTAAAAAAAGTGTTAAAATACATATCGTATGGAAATATGTTGTTAGTCAACATATAGTAAAATTGTACGAGCTTTAATTCCGTAGCATATTTTAACCCTCTAACACCCCCACGCAGAAATCGTTTTGAACCCTGTTTTAGAGAGTGCAAAAAAAATAATATTCTCAGGGTCGCTAGAGGGTTGAAGTGTTCTAGAAAATTATTCGCCATTAAATTTCACTTGTGGTCTCCTCAGACAACATCTTTGTACAAGGAAGGTAAAGAACTACAGAAAATAATAATCCAACAACACGCCATGAAATATGGAACTATTTTTATATTTATGTACATTGTAACTACACTTCTTTAGGTAATAGATGTGTGAACAATGCATACAAAGAAAGCATTTTTTTTTTTGCATATTCCAAGGAATATGTGTTTTTTGTTATGTCTTTCCTAAATTTTCCAATCGCACGCCTCTCTGATCGCTCTTGTGCAATTGTTTTCTGTTTTGCTTAGCAATAAAATTGCATTATTTAAGCATAAAATAAAGCCAACTTCACTACAAGCTTATTTTTCGAAAATTAAAAAACACACACACATCCAAACACACGTTCAAAAAAAATATGCACATTGCAGTTTTATTGGTGTGTGGCATGCGCTTTCATCGAACAACGCTCACTCTGTGTGCAGCACCGCTTATTCCAATTTCAATTTGCTTTTTGAATCAAATCACATTACTTACATATAAATACATGCAAATACACTTGCAATATTTCCATGTGCTCATACATACATACATATCTATATACCCAGCAAAAAAATGTACGCCTTATTTAAGAGTTATTACAGAAGATCTAAATGCTTACGAAATAATTGCTGATAATTCTAAGCAACATAAGTTGTATGGACAAAGGCTTAAATAAGACGGATTTTCCTGTGTTGATGTCATCAGGCCATAAGGAATCGGCGTGCGCACTTGACCACTTAACACTTTATTGCGTGTCAGTTGAAAATGGACTGAGGCGACAATACGCAATTCTTACGCTCGCCACACATTGGGCCGTATTAATAAAAACGAATCAAATACTCTTACACAAGATTTTAGAAATTTGACAGCAATTTGTATGAACCCAATTTCAAAAAAAAGGTCTCAAATTTTAAGAAAAAGCAAATGCGCAATATGTACGCCTTTATTAATATGGCCCATTGTACTCTACTCATAAAAACTCAATTCCCTTTCTCTCTCTTTGGGATATGTTAAAATGAAGTATTAACAAGTTTGGAGAAGAGATGCATAGCAGCAAGCAGCGCTGCCAGCGTATTCCAGTATAACAAATTACCTTCAGCTTAGGCTTATGAGTCTGCTTGCTGGGTATGTAATTACATACTTGTGTAGGTGCATAAGCGTAGGCGTAACGGCAAGACTTTGCAGCTTTTGGATTTAATGTGTTGCAATTTATTTTATGCAATTTTTTTCTGCTTCCTTCTTGGTTTGCATGCTCTCTTTTATTGGATAAGACATACAAACATACATTTTTATGTATTTACATACATACATAAATTTGCAACAAAATTGTGCTAAGAGAAGATATTAAATTTCTTTTGCATGTGTTTTTCTTTCATTAGTGTATAGTTTTGTGCTTATCCTTTGCAGCTGCTCAGTTTGCTTGCTCCTTGCATTTACTTTACTCTTGTTCCAAGCGAACAAGTACCCAAAATATGATAACACGAACAACATGTAATAAAGTTTCACATCAACTTAAGTGGATTAGTGAAATGTTTACGCAATGTGTAACAATTTGTTATCAAACACACATGATTTTATGCAATTTTGATGAAGATTTCCTCTACTGAGGAATATCTATATATTTGTTAAAAAAAAACTGGTTTAAAAGCTGTTTAGAAAACTGTCTAAAAGATTGGTTAAAATGGTTCACAAAAACAGGTTAAAGAATTGATTGAAAAACTTGTCAAACGACTGGTTAAAGAACTGGTTAAAATGTAGTCATTTTCTAATTATCCAGATATTGGGTTTAATGAAAAATAGCGGACGCCACTCGTCTGTGGGCGGAGCACGCCTCGAATTGGGAGATCGGTTAGAGTGGTTAGTCCTGCTGTCTCCAATTAGCGCCTGAGTTCCGTTTTGATACCATGACTCGTGACTAAAAAACAGCGAAGAATACAGAGTAAACGAGAAGAAGCACTTCAGAAACCATGGTGAGTCCTACGGGCTATATCCATCCCGTTGAGTTTAGGTATCTAAGAAGCACCTCAGGCTTGGCGATGTTGAGTTCTGAGAGCTTGCCGAAGAAAGGCTTGTCAAAGAACTTCATGCTGCCTTGGCAGTTCGAAATACACACTCATAGCTGGTGCTCCACCGTCTCTTCCGCACCAGGAAAATTGCAGCTGCGATACAAAGTGTTTGATTCAATCCCAATCGGGCCGTGTGGGACCACTAGTACAATTTGCTGTGAATACCGCGATTAAGCGGAAAATATCACTCTTGTCCATGTTTAGAATGGCTGAGGATCGCATATCATTGCACGAAGGCCACAGACTTCTGCAGATCCTACAAGTCCCACAACCGTTTCCATCTGGGTTTCGACTCCTCTAACCAGTTTCGAGAGATGCAGCCCTTGATGAGATCCAGCGGCGCAAGAACCTCCTCCACCTTTGCGATATCAAGCGCCGTTCCTTGCCTGGTTATCTCATCAGCAATTTCGCTTCCCTTAATATCGCAGTAGGTCCGATTAGTAGGAAAAACAAAAAGGAGCACACCTCGAATTGGGAGAGAAGCTCGGCCATAAAACACGTCAGAGTTATAAAAGCGCCATTGTATTATTATTATTATAATATCGCAGTGCCCTAGCAACCAGATCAGAGGTACGGTATGAAGACTCGCTAAGCCCATGACCCCCATTCTCTACACTGCCCAACTAGGCTTGATGATACCATCACAGACCCCATACCCTCAGAGCCGCTTAAATATCCGAGAATATTCCTATCCTGTCTCCAGCATCGGCACTTTCCGTTGCAAGTAGAGCCTTACAAGTCTCATGTATGGCGAAAACTTCGGATTGAGCAACGCTCGTCGTGTCCGGGAGCCTAATTGATGTGGAAGTGTCCGGCTGTGTAGCGAAGACATCCGCTCCCAATCCGCATGCCTTCTTTGACCCGCTCGAGTTTACCTATCATCACCCCAGTCCTTCCTAGATGGAAAGACAATCTCATAGTTTGTATCGAAGACTGTTATAGCACAGATATAATCTGTTTTCGTATTGATGTAGAAGTCGGTAACGTGGCGCAGAATACGACCATGCCCGTATGTGCGCTCCTTCCGCAACTTTAGATGAGATGCCATTTCCTGGACAAAACGATCAATGGGCGGAACATTGCAAATCACATTCAGAGCCTCCGTGGTCGCCACTGTGATCTTAATGCAAGCAGCTCGTTGCAATCTCCTCAACAAATAACAGACACTTGTACATATAATTGAATTCCTGGTGCCCTGTCTTATGACTTGAGAGCTAAAATGGTCGTTAAAAGAAAATATAGACCTTCCCAAAGATAAGGGTTGGGCGTCAAGAATTCAAGTCTGGCAAATCTCATTTTTGGCATAAGCGGTTATGAAAGTCTCACTTAGGCGGTTGTGAAGTTTAAACAACCATACGTTTATCTACTTTACCGAAGTTTATACCCAACATTTACTTCTGTTTTTCTTATTCTACCAGAATCTAATTAAATCGTTTAATTCTAAACTTTTAAAAATAAATGCGGATTTTCACAGCTTGCGAATGGCTTTACGTACGTACAAACCAAATAAAATTTTAAGCATTTCCGTTGTTGTGTTAGAGTTCGAAGCTGCCAGCGGAAAAGTACATTCATACATCCATATGTGCGTATATATTTTGTTTGCTTAATAGCAATTTAAAATCGCATACATACGCACGTGCTTAACTGCTTTGCTCAAAATTCATTCAACTTTTGCGAATCGCAGCCAACTCTAAACCACAAAATAATAAGCGCATGCACGTTCACTTGCCGCACACACACACACACATATATACACTTGCATCGTATATGTTTCTAAAAACCCCTAAAAGTAAGTTTGCTAGCGTAATCCTTAAAGTTTGTGGCACAGCCAGCAAAGCATATGGTGAGCCAAAAATATGTGCGGGCATAAGATTTTGTTGGTTTTTATTTTGGCAGTTTTTCGTGGATAATTTTAGAACCTCTTTAGCTGTCAATGCGAGTTTTAAAATAGAAACAAGAAAGCAAGCAAATGTACGTATGATATTCAAACGCGAACTTGGCACGAATTTCTAGGAAGTTATTTAATAATAGTAAAAATTTAACATACTCTAAGCAATTAGCTATGCGTATTACTTTTATGTGTGTGTTTTACGGCTTTGTTTGTTTGTTTTACGCCTATTCAGAATCAGACCTGGGTAATATCAAGTACCAGTACGACTTGTGACAAGTACATTTTAAAAGAATTGTACTGGTACTGGTACTGGCATTCCCTAAATTTTCAAATACAAGTACAAGTACAAGTAATTGCAAAATAATTGAAGTTTTAGCAAATACTTCAAAGTATTTGAAAAGAATTGAAAGCAATTGAAGAGAATTGAAAAATGTACTTGAATCGATTTGTAAGTAATTGAAAATACTTGAAAAGAATTAAAAAAATCGATTGAAGTACATTTTTCAATTCTTTTCAAGTACTTTCAATTCTTTTCAAATACTTTGAAGTATTTGCTAAAACTTCAATTATTTTGCAATTACTTGTACTTGCACTTGTACTTGAATATTCTGAAAGTACTTAGTACGGACTAATTACTTCTAGATCAAAATATAAAGTATTTAAGTACGTAATAGTCCAATTACTACTCAGTATTACCCAGGACTGCTCAGAATAACATTAAACTCGCCTGAAGTTCCATGAAAGTTTTTCTTCCACTAATCACAGTGGTTTTTATAATTTACATACATACTTGCCTTTCTTGCTCCGTCAGTTCGTTGACGTCAGGTGTTTTGATGGATTTGTTGTTCTTGACACGTGCTCTTCAATTAGTGTCTATCTTTTTTAAGAAGCCAGCAGCCAAGAGCGAACATTTCCACTCGGTTAACTAAATTTAACTAAATTTGTAGATAATCAAAGTTAAGTCATAAAAGTGTTACAAACACCTTAGGTCATTAAGAAGTTTTTGGGATTTTTGGAAGGAGAGATTTTGGTAAGACATAATATACGAATGAGCTCGTCTTTTGGTAAAAGCGTGAGGATATAGAAGTTTTAGGGTTTTTATTCAATGGTTTAATTAACCACCGGATGCTGTGTGTTCACTTCTTTCGCCTCTTTGGTATTAACATAAAAGTATTGACGTATATAGGTCGCACAACTATAAAATTAATAAATATATCTCTTATGTTTTCTACAAGCATGTATTTATCTATGTAAATATGAAACCTAAAACTCGAGCATATGTAAACTTAAACCAATAATGCTTTCAATCTAATAAGGTAATTAAAGTCCATAAAGTCACTATTACAAGGAATGATGTAAGTCTTATTACCCATGGTGAATAAGCCTTAGCAATAAGGGTTTATCTTGTATATGTAGAGGGAGAGGGGGAGAGAGGGTATTCCTTATGAACTTGTGGCATCGACACAGCAAAATCAGGCTTGATTTAAGGAATGCTTCATACAACTGACATTCCCTAGAGTTTTCGGTTTACACCAAGGCCCGGCAAATCGACTCACGTGAGTTAATGAGTATAACACACATAGGCTTATATCATGTTCAGACATAAAAATTAATTAAGTCAATTGGGCTTGATTGAACATCTCTAGATTTAGTGTTCAGACATATTTAATTTACTTGGCCCATTTAACAGGTCGACTCAAGATACATACACACATACACGCCGTGAACTGAGTATCAAACTCTCGTGACCTAAATGTCAAAACTGCAAGGAGGACGAAATAATTTGACATTCAGCTCACAACTTTTACCAATCGTAAACTCGAATGCATGTATAGAATAAGCAGAAATAAAAACAAATTTGGTAGGTGATGAAGAAGAACAAGAATTCAGCTGATCTGACGAACCAACCTTTTTAGTGGACCCTGACGCTAATGACATTTCATGATCATGACATTTCATTTTGCTTATGAAACAAGCTTTTTAACAGGGTTGCATGCAGAATTGTTCTTCATTAAGAACTCATTAATTTCTAATGAAGAATTAACTTAGTCAATTTTTGTATGGTAAATTGAGAATCATTAGGCTTGAAAATTGAATGAAGGCTCTTAATGTTCAATTAAGGTTGTGTCTGAACATAACATTACGCTCTGTGATTCAGTCGTTGTTTAGACAGCGAAGAAGCAACACAAGCACTGGCTGCGTTGCTTTGTTTGTTTATGCGACAGTGTGTCATTGCGTATGTATGACCATGAATAATAAATCATTTTGTACTGCAACCAAATTTTCAATTTGCAAAATTGCAATGCTTTATTTTTAAATTCATATAATAAAATTTGCTGTATTCTTAAAGGTTCTACTAAATCTTTAGTTATATTTTACGCCCCATCCTTGCATACCTTAACAAGTTTAGTTATGTACTTTTGAAAAAGTTTCGTAAATGATAACAACTCTCAACTATTTCTCAATGAATATTCTTCAAATAAATTTTTAATGTATATTTTTTACACTAAAAACTCCTTATAGATATTTTTTTATTATTGAAATTTCCAATATTTTACATTGTTGAATCCAAATTAATTTATAAAACATTTTTTAAGTTAATTTCCAATATTTTAGATTGGTGAATCCAAATTAATTTATAAAACATTTTTTCAAGTTAAAAATTCCTAAGTAATACGTTTTTCATTATTATTCAAATATTTATTTTATTTTCAAAACGTTGCTATTTTGTACGTTTGCCCATATGCTTAGTTCTTACACCACTGTTGCATAAATCCCTCTGTTCTCACTAACACAATCTCAGTTTTAGTTTTGCCGGGGTCTGAATTAAAACCTCCATCGAATACTTTGCCGAAGCCATTTTTGGGGCTCAAATATATTTTATTATATGGATGCCACACTTATTTACTTTAGATTATTTACTTTAGATTGTGCCAATACATACATATGTGCACTTTTCAATTATTTTCATTTAATTTTTGTTTTCATTTCACTTTATTCAATGTTAGGTCTTTTTTATTTTTATTTATTTCTTATTATATTTCCTTTTCCTTTTTATTTCAATTTTACTTAATTCGTCTTTATTATACTTTATTACTTTATTTATATTTGTACTATTTTTGATTTACTTCGTTGGCAAATGTGCCCACTATCTACATATTAATAGGCTAACATTTTTCCCATACAAACAATTGCCAGGCTGTTTTGCACATTGAAATCATTGTAGGTAATACCATGTCTCCACATAACGCATTTCGCTCGTTTTATCTGCATTCGCTCTCTCAATCTTCGTTCGACCTGGAAACCAGTGCCGAAACTCGCTAATTTCTATACAAATTTCTGAGAGCGAATGAAGAATGTAACACTTGATTCGTTCTAAATCCTCTTGCCAACCTCGATGATATCGATACCTTCTCTAATTTTGTATCGAAAATCTATAGAAATCTCACACAGACCAAAAAAACGCAAAAAAAAAGCAAATATACAAACATTTAAGAAGAACAAGAATGAGAAATGTCAAACTGAATAACGATCAGCTACGTAGAGACGGGTTATTTAGCGAGCTGTTTTCTAGATGTTTCGCTACATGTTTCGTTTTCGAATCAAGTTATGTGAAGACGGGATTTAGGTTAGTTTAAACTAGCTGACCGCTGCCATTAAAATGCTTCCCACAAAAATTATATCTGCCGTTCGTAGCCGCCATAAAACTGTAGGTCCACCAAATTAGTAGAAAAAACAAAACTGAAGGAGCACGTCTTGAATTGGTAAGAGAATCTAGGCCTTTAAACTCGTCAGAGTTATATCAGCGACATTGTATTATTATTATTATATAAACTGGTTGGCCATTTATGGTTTCACATAGGCTAAGTAAGCCTGTAGCGTTACCAGAAGAGTTCTTGAACATAAACACCTCCACATTAAACGCATTAAACTGAAGAACAAATCCATCCCTTTGAAAAATGCAAAGAGTTTCCTTATACCTAGTTTGATTACATATTCGAAATCCATCAAAAAAATTCCCCTAGTAGACGAAGTAGTAGCCTGGAAATACCTTCATAATTGCACTGAGTAACATCGGAATGCCCATGCTGTGCATTGTTCCGAGACCTGTACCCTACTTCACCAGCTCTTTAGCTTTCTCATTTCTGTCTATCCCCTTGTGGTCTAGGATCCAATACAGATGAGCAGTACTACCATAATTAAGTTCAATTGTAACTTTCTTAACTTAAACTGCAAAAGGTGTATACCCTTTAGTAGAACCTAAAAATCCAAATCTTTTCACTTCCCACGAGAGATTCTGCTGGTGAATTCTACCATAAAAATGAAGGGTTCTAAAGCTACATAAGCCCAGAATTAGTTTGGACGAAGTCTCAAGAAAAGCAATACACAAAACTCATAACAGAAAATTCTCATAATCAAGGGTATGTGTACCTACTCAGAAAGCTAACCAACTCGTACCAAAAAAAAATTAATTTACCTACATCAACATCTTCTAAGCAATTCAAAGAAATTAATAATTTTATTAATATTCACCCAACACTCACATTTTCGCACATAAAATTTCATATATTCTATATCGACGACTGAGAATAAGATCGCCCTATTTCAAAAATTGTTTTAAAAACGCCCTATTTGAAAAAATGTTTCAATAACGTCCCATTTCAGATTTTGCTTCAAAAACGCCCTATTTGAAAAAATTTTTCAATAACGTCCTATTTCAGATTTTGCTTCAAAAACGCCCTATTTCAGAGAAAATTCCATATATATTTCTCTGAAATAGGGCGTTTTTGAATAATTGTCTGAAATAGGACGTTCTTGAAACAAATTCTGAAATAGGGCGTTTTTGAAGCAAAATCTGAAATAGGACGTTATTCAAACAATTTTTGGAATAGGGCGTTTTTGAAATAATTTTTGAAATAGGGCGATCTTATTCTCAGCCGTCGATATACAAAAGACTCAAACAGATAAACAGCAACAACAGCATCCCTGCATAATCTGTAACTCTATAATTAGTTACACGTAGCATAAACATACATATAAGACATACACACAAATTACTTATACTTTAACTGTCGTTAACATTAATTTGCATATCCTTCGGGGAACGCCAACCAAATCCAAAACCAAATCTCTCTAAACTAAATTATTTAACTTGCCTGTCGTGTGTGCGGCATAACCAACAAAGCAAGCACGTGGCGGCGCCATTTGCAGGCTGCCCGTAGTTACTGACAACAAAAGAGCACGACGCTTAATTTATGTGGGTAGGTAAATAAAAATGGCAATTAGCAAAACACATACCAAAGATGAGGTATAAATGAAATTTTTATATCATTTAGGCCGATCTAAAAAGGTAACAAGGGAAAAATGGACGCAAAAACAGGTTAAGCTTAAATTGGCAGTGTGTGCGAAACGATGTACTTACAACAATATTCCTTTTGCGACGGTAAAAAAGTTATTTGTTGACTTGTTAGTTGTTGAATTTATATCTGAAAGGTTATAGAAGTCTACTTACAAGATCATATTGCCGAGTTGGTTTAGCGATTGCTTTGGTTGACGTCTACTCACACGGGACTCTTATACGACTGAAAATCTTTGAGAACATTCAAGATGTTTGAACAATCGAGAAGAATCTAATCGATGTTTTATTATCGAACTCAGCTATTACTATCACATTCTAGTCGGATATGAAGATGGCACCCGTTTATAAACAAATCAAACTTGACAAGGAATAAGTACCGGATCTTAAAGTTTGATAAATCAGTATTATTTTCTCGAGAAGAGAATTTTTCAGAGTAAAAGGCCCATTAGCAACTAGTGCAATATTGCGGTAGTTTTAATATAGATTTCAGTTACTACAATTAAAACTATTAATATTTGGGGAAGTGTATGTATGCAGCATCCAAAATAAAACAATGTTTAGTTTTAGTTAGAAACCCATTTTTAGTTTTTACAAAATTTTATTAAATTAAATTTTTTTTATTTTTGTCAATGATGAGAAAAGTTTAACTGTGTAACCTAAATCAAACGCACGCCGTCAATTTACTGTCAAAAATTTCTCATGCCCATACAACTTGTATGGGAGTAACCGAAATTGAACGGCGTGCGTACAAAGCAAATTCGACGCCCAATTTTTGTTTTGCGTGACAGTTGAAATTAAGCATTGTGGGTGATTGTTTGCAAAAAAATTGACACTTGCTTTTGATATCGTGTCTGTTAGGTACATATTCCACAAAATAACAAGATTTTCTCTGATTTTCTGTATTTTTCTATTTCTTTATCTGAACACGCACGCAAGTCAATTTCGGTTCAACGCATATGAAAAATTTGCGTGCGTGCGTTAAATTGACGACTTGCGTTTGATTTAGGTTACACAGTTAGTGATTTTCGAAATGGCTATGTATATACCCCAGCTTCGCTGTTAATAGTTTTCAGGTAATTTTCCACTTACCCAAATCATATTTATTAAATTTAATTTTTTTGTTGCCTTAAATATGTACATACCTGTCAAAGTGCCAGCTGTTTCTTTTACATATGAAAATTTTTCCACCTGTTGCGTAAATTATTTAAAACTTCGAAGCAAAACAAAATGAAAGTTAACAAATTTTCCATCAATCTCCATAAAAAATCACTAAAATTATATATACAACAATCGAAAATAATATACATACATATGTATGTACAGTAGAGCGGTCCTTAAAAAATCAAATGAGCATTTTTTTCAATCTCTCTAAATCGGCTAAAGTACGGTCTAAGATACCAAACATATGGATCCATATCGTTATCTCAACTTTGACCCCTCTGCGAGTCCTGCTTACCATCTCCAATCGGTACCAAAATTTCCATTTGGTATTTTTGAACACAGGACTATCGATTTTGGGCATAAGATATCTACAAAAAAAATTAAACTCAATTTCTTGTATCTCCATATAGTTTTCTGAACTGAAACACTGTGCGGCTGTCCTTAACCGCCTCCGATCTGTACAAAAATGTTTATGTGGTATCTTCGCCTATAATAGTAAGATTGATGAAATATGCTATAAAATTTGGTGACCAGCGTAATAAATGATAAATGTATGGATCTCAATGTTACACCCACCCCACAAAAGCAATTACATTTGTACATATTTATATTTATTTTAATTTTTGTTGTTGTTTATAAACAAATTTATATACAAACTTTTCGGTATATAGACAATAAAGCAAGTTTCAAATCAATTTAACGCGTACAAAATATGCAAGAAGAAGAGAAAAGAAAGCTTGGTTGACAATGAAAGCTACACTGCCTGCCAGAGAGAGAGAAAGCGAGAGAGCCTGCACATATCTGTAAAATCTTCACTGTTCGATTCATAAATACCAGCAAATTTACCATAGGTGTAAGTGCGTGTTACAGGATGTTTTACCTACCGATGGCTGCTGGGGATTATGTTCTTAACCCTTCATGAAATCGTGGACACTATATAGATGTCTTTATTTGAGTCGACGATATCTTACTTTATATCTCTCTTTGATTGATATGAGTAAAATCGCCTTTTTCGCAGTCATTAACGAAGTTGGGACTGCAAAAAAGTGAGAAGCATTTTCATGGCAGAAATACACTCGGAGGATATGTCGCCCACTGTGGAAGGGTGACCGCTATTTCTAAAAACCCAATAATTGGATTTTCATTAATTAGAAAATAATTAAATTACATTTTTGGTGTACATAAATAGATATAAAATGCTGCCACCTTTATGCGCTTTCAGCTGTCACTTTTAATTGATATTGTATATACTTTAAGTAATTGCACGTAAGTCATATAAAACGGGTGGTATTATTGCGCACGACGAAAGTGCAAAATTTTATTTGGCGAAAGGTCCCTCAACCAACCAAATATGTACAAACATACACGCAGTAAATGGAATGATTGTAGCACAAAACTAATAAAATTAATTAACACAAAAGAGCAGAGAGAATAAATTACCAAAACATGAACTGCACGCTTTTAATGAAACAATGAAGGAAAGAATGTGGAAGGTAGTAAAACTGAAGGCCTGTACTCATACAAATATGTAGTTGAAATTTTATGAGAACATTTTACAGTTGAGGGGCTGTAATTGGGCGCGCCAAGGGTCTATGAAACAAAGAGGTATTTAATGGAAATATTTTGTTAGAGAATCAATTTTAAATTTTACACGTAAATTAGAAGATTAATAAACTAATTAAAGCGGCGTGTCTACAATAAATATTTTACTAAGACACCAACTTACTATAAAATATTAGTTAAAATTGCTTATTGAAGCAGTTGTTTTGATCAGGGACTTGTAACGCGTTTCGGTTTCGGTTTCTGTTACACAGCTAAGTAACGAAACAGAAACAGAAACAAAACTCCTTTGTAACAAAAGTCGTAACAAAACTCCGAAACGTTTCCAGCAGAAACAAAACCTGTAACGAAACTAAATTAATTTTGTTCCTTGTAACAGAAACAGAAACAGAAACAAAACTCCTTTGTAACAAAAGTCGTAACAAAACTAAGAAACGTTTCCAGCAGAAACAAAACCTGTAACGAAACTAAATTAATTTTGTTCCTTGTAACAGAAACAGAAACAGAAACAAAACTCCTTTGTAACAAAAGTCGTAACAAAACTAAGAAACGTTTCCAGCAGAAACAAAACCTGTAACGAAACTAAATTAATTTTGTTCCTTGTAACAAAATCCGTAACGAAACTAAATTAATTTTGTTTCTCAGTATCAGAAACAAAATTAATTTTGTTCCTTGCAACAAAAACAAATCCAGAAACAAAATTAATTTTGTTCCTTGCAACAAAAACAAAACCAGAAACAAAATTAATTTTGTTTCTCAGTAGAAAAACTATATTTGCAGAACATTAGGATGGACTTGTTCTTTTTAGGTATATAATATACATATATGTATGTATGTATGTATGCCTGTGGCAACCAACTAAAGTATGGAATAAGACACTTATATTTTTTAAAATTTATCGTAAGGGACATTTATTCAAATACGCTCATAAAACATTGAGAGCGAAATTATCGTAAGGGACAAAATTATAATTTTTTCGCAAACTGCAAATTTTTTCAAGAAAAAAGATATCAGGTTCAATATATTAATTAACCATCTAAACGCGTGTTCAATTTCATTTAAATATACCAGTAAAAAACAGTGAAAAAAAAACAAAAAAAAAAAATGCTCTCCTGTAAAATTTGCTTTTGTCCCTTACGATAAAGTCGCACAAAGGGGTCGATATGAAGAAAAATATAAATGGGTGACTATTAGGGTTGTCTTTTTTAATTTTTTTATATAAAAACGCTTCATATGCGTAGAACAACGGATTGTAAAAAGTATACATTAATTGTTATCAATAAATATTAAATTTTCTAATAATACCTCATTCAGACTACTTTGTAGTGCAATTTCTTCATCATCATGATTTTTATAAGACGTCGAAGCAGTACAGGATGCTTTGGCGGGTGTAATATCGTTTCGTAGGGATAATGGGATATCCAACTTACGTTTTGTTAATGTATTCCTGGCGATTTTTGCTTTGAATTTTTCATTGCACCTGATAACTAATATATCATTTAATATATCCGATTTCATATTCGTCCTTAGTGACAAATATATATAGTGCATTCCCGAGAAGAGCCGTTCCACACTAACTTCAGTTGCAGCTGCACCATTAACAATTTTTGCCAATTAGTACAACTGTGGGTGTATTATTTTGTGCGTTTCCCACCAACGGAGAATATCAACGGCTGGCGATATCGACGTTGATTCGCGAAAGTCAATCATTTACTGTCTTATACAAACTCCATGCAGCGTTGTGCTACGTTTTGCGATAGCAGCGTTCAAGACTTTAAGAAATGCTGGGCTTTGATATTGCGAAATCGTTTCAGAGTTTGACTCAATAGTTTGAGTTGATGTGGGTGTTGATACAGCGCTGTGTGGTCGTTCACAATGCGAGGTAGTTGCATCCTCGATTTTGCTTGATTTTTCATAGATATTTATTTATGTTTATATAATTTGAAATTTCACAGCTTTTGCATGTCTACATCAATATACATATCCACACTTACCTCTACCTTCTAATCTACCTCTACCACGGAACCAACTAAAAGAACATAACTCGACCAAATACAAAAATATCTTAAGTGAAGTTAAAAAATGTGTATTTGCTTAATTAATCAAGCTTTATTACATTTCTGTCAATCTCGCAGCCAATTATAGTCCGAAACAAGTTTCTAATAGGTATTAGTTAATAAAGCAAATTATAAGGGTTTTTTTTTAATTTCGCCTTAGTAAATTTTAACATATTTTCCTAACTCCAGTTGAGTTAAAAAAAAGGAAACGTGAGTAAGGAGTACTCATGAACATTGATGTGTAATCAGTTTCGAAATAGGACTTTTATTCCCTTTCCCTTATTCCTTTTTTCACTGGTTTTCTATCGATTAAAATGCGACTATCGTTTTTATAATTTTTTGTTGTCATTGTGACTGCTACTATTTTGTTGTTTTTGTTTGTTTTGTTTGATTTGGTGTTTGTTTTTGATTTTTAATTTTTGAATTTTAATTTTTGATTTTTGATTTCTGATTTTGATTTGTTTTGTTTTGTTTTGCTCAGAAACATGCAAGATCGTTCGGATCCACGTTTGACCCATATCTCGGGGCACCGTGTAGAAGTCCTGCTCAAAACCTTTCATTTGATACCAACATTGCTCAGAAATATTCAAGGATCATCCGGGTCCTCATTTTGACCGATATGTGGAGACGCGGTGTAGAATAGAGCTTTATACGAAAGCCCCGCTCAACATCTTTCATTTGATACCAATATTGTAGAAGGCCAGCTCAAAACCTTTCATTAGATACCAATATTACTCAGAAACACACAAGATAATCCGGGTCCTCGTTTTGACCCATATCTCGCGACCCGACCTAGGAATCATAAAGAATAGGGCTCCCTGTAGAAGCTCTGCCCAAAACTTTTCATATATATGTATATATGGTATACATATATATATTATATACCTAAAAATAATAAGTCCATCCTAATGTACGGCAAATAGTATTATAATAATTTTTATAGTTTTGCCACTCAGAAACAAAATTAATTTCGTTTCTGGTTTTGTTTTTGTTGCAAGGAACAAAATTAATTTCGTTTCTGGTTTTGTTTTTGTTGCAAGGAACAAAATTAATTTTGTTTCTGATACTGAGAAACGAAATTAATTTTGTTTCTGAGAAATTTAATTTAGTTTCGTTACGGATTTTGTTACAAGGAACAAAATTAATTTAGTTTCGTTACAGGTTTTGTTTCTGCTGGAAACGTTTCGGAGTTTTGTTACGACTTTTGTTACAAAGGAGTTTTGTTTCTGTTTCTGTTTCTGTTACAAGGAACAAAATTAATTTAGTTTCGTTACAGGTTTTGTTACTTATTGAAACGTTACAATCTTTTGGTTTCGAATTTAGTTTCTATCCTTTAATGTTTCTTGGAACAGAAACGCCAGAAACGAGAGTTTCGTTTCGTTACGAGTTTTGTTACAAGTCCCTGGTTTTGATACCAAAAGGCAAATTTATCATAAAAATTCAAGGCAAGCACCCAAACATTCAACAAATTAAACACACACTTGCCCACTGTCAAATGAAACATGTTGCAAGTATATTTATACTCAGCTGTACTAGTACACAGAGTATTATAGTTTTAATCACATAACGGTGGATTGTAACAGAATGAAATAATCGAGATAGATATAGACTTATATAAATCAAAACAAGTAAGAGCGCGGCTGTATTCGGCCGTACCGAAGACTTCATACCTTTCATGAATGGGTCTGATTTTGTTTACCTTACCCACATTTTGACTTTGAAAGTTCATAGTAACATCGTTTAGGTCCATATGGGTACGAACACAGCAAAGTTTCAAGTCCTTATCCGTTTAAATGGAGAAGTTACACCTAAAAATATCCATGTCTGAACAATCGGTTGTATGAAAGCTATATGTAATAGTGGTCCGATCTTGACAATTTTCGGAGACATTATTCAGGTCTATATGGGTACAAATACTTCAAAGTATCATGCCCTTAGCTGTTTAAATGGAGAAGTTATATCCCAAAATGTCCATATCTGAACAATCGGTTGTATGGGAGCTATATGTAATAGTGGTCCGATCTTAGCAAATTTCGGAGACATTATTTAGGTCTATGTGGATACAAATACTTCAAAGTTTCATGCCCTTAGCTGTTTAAATGGAGAAGTTATACCCCAAAATGTCCATATCTGAACAATCGGTTGTATGGGAGCTATATGTTATAGTGGTCCGATCTTAGCAAATTTCGGAGACATTATTTAGGTCTATGTGGATACAAATACTTCAAAGTTTCATGCCCTTAGCTGTTTAAATGGAGAAGTTATACCCCAAAATGTCCATATCTGAACAATCGGTTGTATGGGAGCTATATGTTATAGTGGTCCGATTCGGCCGATTCCGACAAATGATCAGCTTCTCCTAAAAATACACCCACATTTCAAATTTCATGCAGATATCTCGAAAACTGAGGGACTAGTTTGCAATCAAACAGACAGACAGACAGACGGACATGGCTAATCGACTCAGCTCATGATCCTGATCATATTGGTATATATTTTGGTAGGTCTGCCAAGCCTCCTTCTGGTACTTTCACCATTTGTGTTTCGGCACAAAGTTATAATACCATTTCATTCCCATGAAAGGTATAATGATCAGGGTGAAAAGAGAAATCGATTGAGCCATGTCCGTCTGTCCGTCCGCCCGTCCGTCTGTCCGTCCGTCCGTCCGTCCGTACGCACTCTAACTCGCGCAAAAATTGAGATATTTTGATGAAATTTGAAATGCAAGTTGGTATCGAGACTGGGACGGTTGGTATTGAAAATGGGCGAAATCGGACCATGACCACGCCCACTTTTCCTATATAGAAAAAATCGGAAATTTGGTATCTCAGTCACTAATATAGCTGGAGCGATGAAATTTCACCCACGTCTTGAGCTCAGGCCCCTAGGAAGAAATTTGACGAAATTTTGCAAAATGGGCGGTGCCACGCCCACTTATTAAGGGGCAAACATTGAAAGTTTTATGAGTCATAACTCAGAAACCGTTGAAGATATATCGATGAAATTTGGTACGCGTGATATACTTACTTAGGCAAATGTTTGGACGAAAAATTGCCAAAATTGGTTGACGACCACGCCCACTTTTATATATGGGTATTATACAGTGACCTAATAAAAACATTTTAAGCGATATCTCTGTCAAATATAAAGATAATTCATTGAAATTATGTGGCTTGAGTTCTACAATAGACCGGAAACAAAAAACACAAAAATTTTGGGAAATGGGCGTGGCACCGCCTCCTTTTATAAGCAGGAATATGCAAGATTTCTTAGCCTATAGCTCGACAAATAATTAAAATATTATGACGAAACTTGGTTTATACACTTTTATAACTTGTGTTAATAGACATGCAAAAATTTATTCACATCGGTTTATGACCACGCCTACTTTTTAGCAAAGATATTTCTGGAACACCCTTTGGGAATTTGTAACGTGATATCTTTGTAACTAGAAGTCATAAAGGGATGAAATTTCGCACAAAGGATAATATACATATGCTTAGTTGGATGACTGATAAAAATTTAGAAAATGGGCACGGCTACGCCCACTTTATGCAGCACTCGCTTTATATAAAGTATCTACACCGTGTTTCCATCAATCGCAAACAAACAATGAAAGCATACAGCTGAGTATCTAATGTTCGATTCCACTCGAACTTAGGCTTCCCTACTTGTTTTTATTTAATTTCCGTTGGGTCCGATTACAGTGTTGAACTTTTATGAGATGAAGTGACCTTACTCGTATATACAACAAAAACTTAGCAACACACTACATACATACATATATACATAAAAACAGAAAATTGCCATAAAACTTTGGTAAATAATAGTCAAAATGAAATACAAACGAGCACACCTTGCGGAGGTACTAAGAATGTCAAAATCGTGTATAAGTGAAGTGGAACGAAGTATGATGAAGTAAAAGAATGAAAGGAATGATTGTAAAGTCAGAAGAACAATGACCAATGACCAGTGCTAGTAAACGCGCAGCGTGAATGTGGTTTCAAATTTTTAGTACACATTATTATGAAAAAGTAAGCAAAGAGAGAGGGCGAGACAGACAAAGAGAGAGGCAGAGAGAGAGAGGAAACACGATGAATAATGAGGAGCAATGAGTACAATTATGCCAAGCTAATAAAAATTTTGTTATTATTTGCATAAGTTAAGTGAAAAATTACATGTCAAAGTGACATTTGAAACTTTTTTTAACATAGAAGGAAAATTGCTGCCGCAGAAGGGGAAGAGTGTGTGGTTTATATCTCTGTTTTTGTTATTGTAGTGGTACTAAGCGCTGCTTAGCACAAGAGTTTTGTTCCAAATTTGTCATCAATCTCACTTAACGGTAGGCCTAAAAGTGGAGACATTGGTGACTTATCTGTAACCTTATAAAACAGCTGATTCAAATAACCTCACGACAAGCACAGTTACTAGTCATTGGTGCCTTATCGTAATTCTGTAGTCGTATCGCTAACTTACAGACCAATTGGATTTTGGTTAGCAACCCTAAACCCGAAAACAGCTGACACTTTGAAAGCATATATAGCAAGGTAGGCGCATAGGCGAATTCAGAAACTTCTTTTTTTATTTACAAAGGTATATTATAATATCAAAATCAAAGCGAACTCACATCATGGCCAATAGTAATCGGCGAGTCCCAAGCGAATTCAGATTTTAACCAAGGAGAAATATTATTTTGACATTACAATCTACCCCAATTACAATAACAAAATACATGGGAAATTTCTGAATTCGCCTATGCGCCTACCTTCCTAGATCTGCCTCGACAAATGTCAGCTGTTTACAGATTTACGGCACCACTAACAGCTCACATGGATAGCGATAAAATTACGATAAGGTTAACGATGCTGAAATACTTATAAGTCACCAATGTCTGAACCTTAAGGATGTTGTAGGTTCTTTTGGACTTGTCTAGAGGGACATGGGCGTTAAGTTTGTTGGTTTGAGATGGCATGTGAAGAGGTGCCATATGTCATGTGGCGTCCCTCCACATGCCGGACATATGTACGTTAGGTATTACTTTTTGGTTGCTTGCTTTTCCGACAGGGTAGGAATACGATATATTGTGTAACGATTTTTCGTCGTCCCTTGTCAAGTTTGGTTTGGATACAATACGTGTCATCTCCAGAGGTAATTTTTCCACAATATAATATATAATACAATGGCGCTGTTATAACTCTGGCGAGTTTTATGGCCGAGCTTCTCTCCCAATTCGAGGTGTGCTCCCTTTTGTTTTTCCTACTAATTGGTTGGACCTACAGTTTTATGCCGGCTCCGAACGGCGAATGCATTTTTTTAGAAGCTTTTTCATGGTAGAAATACACTCGGAGGGTATGCCGCCCACTGCCGAGAGGTGACCCCTGCTCTTAAAAAACTCAATAATTGGATTTTTACTAATTATAAAAACTTTTTTTTTGGTGTTTCTCGGACTGGGGTTTGAACCCGAGACCTCTGGCATAGCAGGCGAACACTCTACCCACTGCACCACAACGGCCACAATAGATCATACGTTAGCTATGTTTGGATTAATTCTGGCCCTGTAGGAATTGAGCCTACTACAGCAGCACGAACTTAATTGTGATAAGATGACGCGGCTATCCCTGGGCAACTCCAGTCCTTCTGCAGCTATTGGTGGCGGTTGATTTCTAAGAAGTGTGTATGAAAGGCGGTTTGAAACAAAGGTGGTGACTGTTTCGTTGTGGATCTTCTTTAAAGCCTGCCTGTATTCCGTGTGTTCGAGAGGTTATTTATATACTTTTTTAGCTCGAAGTTGAGGTTGAAAAAATGCCTGCTGACGTGCCGGTGGGGGAGGAAGGTTCTCGCTAATGTAGGTAATTATTCGGTTGCAGTCTGCGGTGGCTGCATCCCAGAAGAAACTCCTTGCTGAGCATGATGTTGTATTTCTCAACTGGGACTCCCAGTCTGGGAGCAAGTGTGCCTCGTTGTGTAGCTGGTGTACCGGTGACAACAGGAGACTTCTCGTGGCGGTTTGTAATGCAGAGTTTTGACAGGCTTGGAGTTTTTTCCAATGGGTGCTTCAAGAGACTGTTATTGTTGGTTTTGTTGTTGTTGTAACCACCAAGACACACCCCGAAGGTTTTGGGGAGTGTAGGGGAATTAACAGTCCTTTGCCTAATAAATCCGGTATGCTCGAGTACTAGTCCCTTCTGATACTAGTCCTACCGGTCCTTCAACCACTAGCTCGACTGTCGTACGAACGATTTTTTGGCCATTAGGCCGGTGGATTTTAGTCGCCTCTTTCTTTTCATTAACAAGGGTATATTCTAAGCCACCTAAACCGCTGGGCGCCTGCAAGAGGCTCTAACCAATCGCTGAGATTCGCAACGCCGTTCCTAAGAACTACAATGAGAACTGATCAGCTTATTTGATCACACTGTATACTCCGGGTAATTTCGAGGACCGCATGGGGACACGCCGAAATGTCGAGCATGCGACGCATTGCGAGCTCCGTCAAACCGACCTCGATCCCCCTATATGTACATATAGCTGTTGGGTAATTTTGACATTTATGGACAAGCTGGTTCACTTGTATCCATTCACAATGGCAGCAGATTTGAAGGCATCAACTTGAAACCAGAGAAAAGTGGCAATATGGAGACAGCTATAGTTATTTTATTTTTCTTTTTACTTACTTTGTAATTATATTTCTTTGCCTCTTTTTTCTTATAAAAGCTATACAATGTGTTAAGCAGCTTCATTCCGTAGATTAATGCACCCACAAACTAACTTGAGCTTTGTTATTCCCACATGTGTGTTGCACTAAACTTTCTTTATGCTTTCTTCTAATTCTAGTTTTGCTTTTTCTTGTGCCAAGTTCAGTTGTTGTTCTCTTCATATAGTTAACTTTTATTTAATCTTAGCACCGAGTATATGTACACTCAAAAAAAAAAATTACTCAGATTATGGAAAAATGGGAATGATTCGGCGCTAAAGACATATTTCCATATTTTGATGTACAATTTTCTTTAAAACGTGGTTTTTATTCCTTGATTTGAAGAAAATCGTACATCAAAATATGGAAATATGTCTTTAAAGCCGAATCATTCCCACTTTTCCATAATCTGAGTAAGGTGTTTTTTCAGTGTAGTTATAAACACATATAAATATGTCGACATCAACGTGCCCTTTATGGCATCATAAACACACAGCCAACGTCATGTACCTAAGTAACGAGTAAGTAAGTTCGGTCGCTGGGCTGGTTGTTGCTTGATTACATTTTACAGGCGAATTGTTTTGAAAAGTAAACCAACTAAACATGCGAATGAATGAATAGAAAACTTTTCTAAACACCCGCAGGTCTTGTTTTTATACTCAGCTGTACTAGTACACAGAGTATTATAGTTTTAATCACATAACGGTGGATTGTAACAGAATGAAATAATCGAGATAGATATAGACTTATATATATCAAAATGATCAGGGTGAAAAGAGAAATCGATTGAGCCATGTCCGTCCGTCCGTCCGTCCGTCTGTCCGTCCGTCCGTCCGTCCGTCTGTCCGTCCGTCCGTCTGTAAACACTCTAACTCGCGCAAAAATTGAGATATTTTGATGAAATTTGAAATGCAAGTTGGTATCGAGACTGGGACGGTTGGTATTGAAAATGGGCTAAATCGGACCATGACTACGCCCACTTTTCCTATATAGAAAAAATCGGAAATTTGGTATCTCAGTCACTAATATAGTTGGAGTGATGAAATTTAACCCACGTGTTGAGCTCAGGCCTCTAGGAAGAAATTTGATGAAATTTTGGAAAATGGGCGGTGCCACGCCCACTTATTAAGGGTCAAACATTGAAAGTTTTATATGTCATAACTCAGAAACCATTGAAGATATATCGATTAAATTTGGTATGCGTGATTTACTTACTTAGGCAAACATTTGGACGGAAAATAGTTAAAATCGGTTGACGGCCACGCCCACTTTTATATATTTGTATTATAAAGTGACCTAATAAAAACATTTTAAGCCATATCTCTCTCAAATATAAAGATCTATCACTGCAATTTTGTCGCATGAGTCCAACTATGGACATAAAACAAAAAACACAAAAATTTTGGAAACTGGGCGGTGCCACGCCCACTTATTAAGGGGCAAACATTGAAAGTTTTATGAGCCGTAACTCAGGAACCGTAAGAGATATGTCGATGAAATTTGGTACGCGTGACTTACTTACTTAGGCAAATGTTTTGACGTAAAATTGCCAAAATCGGTTGACGACCATGCCCACTTTTATATATGTGTATTATAAAGTGGCCCAATAAAAACATTTTAAGCGATATCTCTGTCAAATATAAAGATATATCATTGAAATTTCATGGAAGGTGTCCAACTATGGATATAAAACAAAAAATATAAAAATTTTGGAAAATGGGCGTGGCACCGCCTCCTTTTAGAAGAAGGAATATACGAGATTTCTGAGCCCATAACTCGACAAATAATTTAAATATAATGACGAAACTTTGTACGTACACTTTTATTACTTATTGTGATACATGTTCAAAATTTTAGCGAAATCGGTTGACGACCACGCCCACTTTTATATAATATAATAATAATAATACAATGGCGCTATTATAACTCTGACGAGTTTTATGGCCGAGCTTCTCTCCCAATTCGAGGTGTACTCCTTTTTTGTTTTTCCTACTAATTGGGTGGACCTACAGTTTTATGCCGGCTCCGAACGGCGAATGCATTTTTTGTGAGAAGCTTTTTCATGGCAGAAATACTCTCGGAGGGTATGCCGCCCACTGCCGAAAGGTGACCGCTGCTCTTAAAAAACCCAATAATTGGATTTTTACTAATTAGAAAAATTTGTTTGACTCGGACCGTGGTTTGAATCCGAGACCTCTGGCATAGCAGGCGAGCACTCTACCCACTGCACCACAGCGACCCACTTTTATATATGGGTATTATAAAGTGGCCTAATAAAAACATTTTAAGCGATATCTTTGTCAAATATAAAGATAATTCATTGAAATTTTGTGGCATGAGTTCCACAATAGACGGGAAACAAAAAATAGAAAAATTTTTGAAAATGGGCGTGGCACCGCCTCTTTTTGGACAAAGGAATCAACGAGATTTCGGAGCCCATTACTCGACAAATAATTTAGATATTATGACGAAACTTGGTTTATACACTTTTATAACTTGTATTAATAGACACGCAAAAAATTATTGAAATCGGTTTAAGACCACGCCCACTTTTTAAAAAAGATATTTCTGGAACACCCTTTGGGAATTTGTAACATGACATCTTTGTAACTAGAAGTCATAAAGGGATGAAATTTTGCACAAAGAATAATATTCATATGCTTAGTTGGATGACTGATAAAACTGTTGAAAATGGGCGTGGCTACGCCCACTTTATGCAGCACTCGCTTTATATAAAATACGCCGTGTTTCCACCAAACTCAAACAAACAATGAAAGCATACAGCTGAGTATCTAATGTTCGATTCCACTCGAACTTAGGCTTCCTTACTTGTTTTTGTTATGCTTTGTGCCGCAGCAAGGGTCTAGTTTCACACATTACTCGTAGTTAGTTGTTGGAAACTTTACTTACTCGTGCACACAACAAGGACAACTTGCAAGCGCAAGCAATGCAACAAAAAAAAGTTTCGAACAGTAAAAGTACAAAAAGTAAGAAGAAGAAAAGTGTAGTAAATATAAAAAAAAAATTAAAGCGCAGCGAGACCTTGTAAAGTATATGAAAATGTGAAAATACATACATATGTAATAGAGACAAGTAAGGAAGCCTAAGCTCGAGTGAAATCGAACATTAGATACTCAGCTGTATGCGTTCATTGTTTGTTTGCGTTTGTTCGATATAGGGTGTATTTTACATAAAGCGAGTGCTGCATAAAGTGGGCGTAGCCATGCCCATTTTCAACTTTTTTATCAGTCATCCAAATAAGTATATGAGTATTATTCTTTGTGTAAAACTTCATTCCTTTATGACTTCTAGTTACAGAGATGTCACTTTACAAATTCCCAAAGGGTGTTCCAGAAATATCTTTGTTAAAAAGTAGGCGTGGTCATAAACCGATTTCAATAAATTTTTGCGTGTCTATTAACATAGGTTATACAAGTGTATAAACCAAGTTTCGTCATAATATCTCAGTTATTTGTCGAGTTATGGGCTAAGAAATCTCGTATATCCCTTTGCCAAAAAGAGGCGGTGCCACACCCATTTTCCAAAATTTTTCTATTCTATGTTTCCGGTCTATTGTGTAACTCATGGCACAAAATTTCAATGAATTATCTTTATATTTGACAAAGATATCGCTTAAAATGTTTTTATAAGGTCACTTTATAATACCCATATATAAAAGTGGGCGTGTCCGTCAACCGATTTCGCTAAAATTTTTAACATGTATTACCACAAGTAATAAAAGTGTGCACACCAAGTTTCGTCATTACATATAAATTATTTGTCGAGTTATGGGCTCAGAAATCTCGTATATTCCTTCTTCTAAAAAGAGGCGGTGCCACGCCCGTTTTCCAAAATTTTTGCGTTTTTCGTTTTATGTCCACAGTTGGACTCTTGCCATAAAATTTCAACGATATATCTTTATATTTGACAGAGATATCGCTTACAATGTTTTTATTAGGTCACTTTATAATACACATATATAAAAGTGGGCGTGGCCGTCAACGAATTTTAACTATTTTCCGTCCAAACGTTTTCCTAAATAAGTAAATCACGCGTACCAAATTTCATCGATATATCTTCAATGGTTTCTGAGTTATGACATAAAACTTTCAATGTTTGACCCTTAATAAGTGGGCGTGGCACCGCCCATTTTCCAAAATTTCATCAAATTTCTTCCTAGAGGCCTGAGCTCAACACGTGGGTTAAATTTCATCACTCCAACTATATTAGTGACTGAGATACCAAATTTCCGATTTTTTCTATATAGGAAAAGTGGGCGTGGTCATAGTCCTATTTCGCCCATTTTCAATACCAACCGTCCCAGTCTCGATACCAACTTGCATTTCAAATTTGATCAAAATATCTCAATTTTTGCGCGAGTTAGAGTGTTTACAGACGGACGGACGGACAGACGGACGGGCGGACGGAGGGACATGGCTCTATCGATTTCTCTTTTCACCCTGATCATTTTGATATATATAAGTCTATATCTATCTCGATTATTTCATTCTGTTACAATCCACCGTTATGTGATTAAAACTATAATACTCTGTGTAC
>OY482674.1:12740800-12821501 GCA_960531455.1 Urophora cardui
AAAGTAAAGTGCGCTTTAAGCGAACAATTTCCTCTAAAATTCTACATGTGAGTCTATTATTGTATGAGATTAAATATCAAATAAAAATTCGCTCAATAAATTCCACTCTTAATCCATTTTTTTAAATATTGCCGCAAAACATCAAACAATTCGTGAACCTGAATACAAGCAAATAAACTTGTACATTCCCATGTACCTACATAAGATAAACAAAAATGAAACTGAAACTAAATATGCACAATCGCATTCATTTACACGACATTTTAAAGTCATAAAAAACACCAATCACACACCGAAATGCCTGCACTTCAAACAATTTAATTAAATCAATGCAAATTATGCCAACAAGCCAAATTTCGCTTGGTTTTTTTTTTTTGGTAGCCAATATCACCACCTACCACTACTTATTCGCTCAATCATAATTCATGGCCATAAATCCATTTTCTTATATGTACCTACATACATACATTTTTCAAATGTGATTTTTGCCTTTCGGCCATGAGCAATCGAATGTGGCATGCCACACTAAATAAGCCACACAACCCAACTTACGCCCTGCAACACGCACACCGTAGTTCGCAATTCGCAATACACAGTCCACGGGCGGCCACATGTGTTCGATTGCCTGCATGAGCAATAATCGAAGTGATTCGACGAGATTTATGATTGCACAACAGCAACGAAATCATCGGCATGAAATGTATAAAATATTTACTACATAGTAAAAGAAACACTAAAAGTGTGAAAGCGAAAAGCAAAAAACGTGGAATGTATGTTTGAAGTCAAGAGTAGGAGCAAAGGAAGGTATAGGGATTTCCAATACGAAATGATTGCTGACTTTTATTCAGGTATGGGCACTTGAGCAATTAAATGTTGATTATATTTCTACTAGATAAATATACTACTTAGGTACTTAATTCAGTTGTATGCAGAAAATTTTTAAATGTAAACAAAAGTACTAGGTAAAAGCAGCATCAAACACTATAGCAGTGCAAGAATATGGAGTAAGTGACCAAATGTGTGCTTAACCCAATTTTTTGTAGTTTTGTTATGTCTTAGAAAAATAATATTTTCTTTTATTTACACTCTAATGCGTCCAAAGAAAAAAGAGCGCGCAACAAATTTTTTTCGAGGGCTCTTGCCACGTGATTGCTCTAATTTATAAGACACTAATCTAGTTCTACTATACATAGACTAGTATGTTATCTTATAGGTAAAGCTATTCCAGGAAAAATAATAAAAAGCAACTAAGTGCTTCAAAGCATTGACATCTTTTATTCTAGTTATATTTACATTTTGTTTTGTATCTTCACACAAACTATTATTGCCAATTCATAGAAAACAAGTAAGGAAGCCTAAGTTCGAGTGGAATCAAACATTAGATACTCAGCTGTATGCTTTCATTGTTTGTTTGCGTTTGATGGAAACACGGTGCACTTAATACAAAGCGAGTGTTGCATAAAGTGGGCGTAGTCACGCCCATTTTCTAAAATTTTATCAGTCATCCAACTAAGCATATCAATATTATACTTTGTGCAAAATTTCATTCCTTTATGACTTCTAGTTACAAAGATGTCACGTTACAAATTCCCAAAGGGTGTTCCAGAAATATCTTTCTTAAAAAGTAGGCGTGGTCATAAACCGATTTCAATAAATTTTTGCGTGGCTATTAACACAAGTTATAAAAGTGTATAAACCAAGTTTCGTCATAATATCTCAATTATTTGTCGAGTTATAGGCTAAGAAATCTCGTATATCCCTTTGTGTAAAAAGAGGCGGTGCCACGCCCATTTTCCAAAATTTTTCTATTTGTTGTTTCCGGTCTATTGTGGAAGTCATGCCACAAAATTTCAATGAATTATCTTTATATTTGACAAAGATATCGCTTAAAATGTTTTTATTAGGCCCCTTTATAGTTCTCATATATAAAAGTGGGCGTGGTCGTCAACCGATTTCGCTAAAATTTTGAGCGTGTATTACCACAAGTAATGAAAGTGTACACACCAAGTTTCGTCATTATATATAAATTATTTGTCGAGTTATGGGCTCAGAAATCTCGTATATTCCTGTTTATAAAAAGAGGCGGTGCCACTCCCATTTTCCAAAATTTTTGTGTTTTTCGTTTTATGTCCGCAGTTGGACTCCTGCTATAAAATTTCAATGATATATCTTTATATTTGACAGAGATATCGCTTAAAATGTTTTTATTAGGTCACTTTATAAGACCCATATATAAAAGTGGGCGTGGCCCTCAACCGATTTCGGAAATTTTTCGTCCAAATATTTGATTAAGTAAGTATATCACGCGTACCAAATTTCATCGATATATCTTCAACGGTTTCTGATTTATGACTCATAAAACTTTCAACGTTTGCCCCTTAATAAGTGGGCGTGGCACCGCCCATTTTCCAAAATTTTTGTGTTTTTCGTTTTATGTCCGCAGTTGGACTCACGCGACAAAATTTCAATGACAGATCTTTATATTTGACAGAGATATCGCTTAAAATGTTTTTATTAGGTCACTTTGTAATATACATATATAAAAGTGGGCGTGGCCGTCAACCGATTTTAACTATTTTCCGTCCAAACGTATGCCTAAGTAAGTAAATCACGCGTACCAAATTTTGTCGATATATCTTCAATGGTTTCTGAGTTATGACATATAAAACTTTCAAGGTTTGACCCTTAATAAGTGGGCGTGGCACCGCCCATTTTCCAAAATTTCATCAAATTTCTTCCTAGGGGCCTGAGCTCAACACGTGGGTAAAATTTCATCGCTCTAGCTATATTAGTGACTGAGATACCAAATTTCCGATTATTTCTATATACGAAAAGTGGGCGTGGTCATTGTCCGATTTCGCCCATTTTCAATACCAACCGTCCCAGTCTCGATACCAACTTGCATTTCAAATTTCATCAAAATATCTCAATTTTTTCGCGAGTTAGAGTGTTTACAGACGGACGGACGGACGGACGGACGGACAGACGGACGGACGGACGGACGGACGGACAGACGGACGGACGGACGGACATGGCTAAATCGATTTCTCTTTTCACCCTGATCATTTTGATATATATAAGTCTATATCTATCTCGATTATTTCACTCTGTTACAATCCACCGTTATGTGATTAAAACTATAATACTCTGTGTACTAGTACAGCTGAGTATAATAAGATCAAAGCTCTCTCCACCAATTTTTCGTTTATTATTTTTATCTACATATTTATTTCGCTAATACCTTTATAGAACATAGCAAGCGCCTTATGTTTCTTACTAAAAATGTGTTACTTTACTTATTTACATACATATTTCACTTCACAAAAAAAAAATAAAACAAAACAAAGCAAAACACTTTTGTGTACCACATTTTGCTGCGTAAAAAGTAAACAGTGGCATATAAAAAAAGCAAAGCAATTTTTATCACACTGGGTACAATGTTGACCACAATATGTACATTAGGCCGTATCGAAAAAATTAAGTTTGCTAGGAACCATCTCATATCATATATTTTTGGAAGATATTTCTAGCAAAAATATTGAAAATATGAAGAAAAAAAGAAACAAAATAAAAAAAAATTAAATTAAATAAAATAAAATAAAAAAAAAATTTCTCTTTCATGAATGTCTTTCGGCGATTTGTTTTATTTTTTTTTATTTTTGAAATTTTCGAAATTTTAAATTTTGTCGTACTTAGGGTTAATCATGAACTTTGGGTTAATGAACTTCTGTACAAAGATCCTTGCTCGAGGCAAAGACATTGATGTATTAAACTGTAAGATCCGACAATAAATGTCGAAGATATTAAGAAAAGACCAATACTAGGGTGCACTCAAAAAAAAAATTTCTCTCGATCAAAGACATAATTTTCCTTATTTTGAAAATGCGTCCCAATACAAAATTTTCTTTGTTTTGTGTAAGTTTTATCAAAAATGTGGAAAAAACATAAAAAAACATTCAAACAAATTCGTTGCCATGGGGATTTGTATGGGAATTTAATTTCTCAAAATTAAAGAAATCAAGTCTTCAAAACAAGGAAAGTTGGGAATGGAATGGCGCTTAAAGAATTTTTCATTATTTTAATGTATGAATTTTTTCAAAACAAGTATATGAAACCATGGTAACGCATGTAACAACAATATTTTATAAACCTTTTAACATGTTTTAAGGAAAATTTACTCAAAACAAAGAAAGTAGTGTTCAAAATAGGTAAACAATTTCTTTGACCCCTCCATATATTTTTTTTCTCTCGGTGTGATAAAAAAATAAATAGAATAAAAAAAATTGTATGTTTTAGAAATATCTTTCAAAAATACATCATAAGAGCTGAAGTACCGTGAATTTTTAATTTTTTTAATTTTGGTACATTTAGGGTTAATGCTGTAATTAATGAACTTCCATACAGCAATGAGCAATATAACGGTGATTTTTTTAAATTCGTGTAATTTTGGTGCATTAGGGTTAATGCTGTACTTGGGGTTAATGAACTTCCATAAAAAAAATATTTTCTCGTGGCAAAGACATTGATGTATCAAACTTTATGATCCGATTATAAATACCGAATATATGAAATAAAATGTAAATGGCCGAAAATAGGGTGGTGCTTAAAAGAAATTTTTTTGTTCCGAAATGTCTTCCGGTGAGCTTTTTTTTGGAATTTTGCGAAATTTAGTGCTTTTAGGGTTAATGGTACACTTAGGGTTAATAAGCTTTAGTAAAAAAAATATTCTTGTTATTTGTTTTATTTTAGCAAAAAAAATGGAATAGGCTATCCAAAGGATTAGTTGGACCAAAAAAAATTGTTTTCATAAATGTCTTATGAGCTGGTGTCCGGTTAATTTTTTTATTTGTCTGTAAGGCGAGACGGCCTAATGTATTTATCTACATATGTTGCCTCCAAAAATGTATGCCTTAAATGAGCCTTATAATTTAATACCTAAAATCTCTAAGCAATGTTAGTTGAACAAAACATTTCTTGTATTAAAAAATAACGCCGCTTTTGCATTCCTTATTTCTTTAAACTGCTATCACTTTTTGTGGGGTATTTACCTACACTTTCTTGGCTAAAGCTGTCAGCCACAACAAAACGATTCGCTTGTGATAGGTAGGTGGGTATACAAATATATATGAGCTGACGTTTTCACATTGATTTGATGTTTGAAGTACCCTTTAGATTACCTACTCGCATTTGACATTAAGGTTTTAGCTATGCTGAGCCATACAACTTAACGCACGTATGTATATTAGAGTGGTGCAAAATTGTATGAAGAAAATAAAGTTCTCACGAAATCCGCGTTACAACCCGCATTTCATGCGAATGAACTACGGCAATATATACCGAAAAGTTTGCCTTAATATACATATTAAAGTTTAAAGGTCGCGCAAATGCCTCCAATTTTCCTTCTGCTTTTACATCAATAATGATACATAAACTTGTTTAATGAGCAAGAAAGTTTTTTTATCATAAAAACAAGAGAACACATACTTATTGTTTTAGGAATAATAGAATAAAAATAGTGCATATTTGTAATAATTCTTTCAATTTTAATTATGTATGTAGGGTGATTATGCCAGTTACCGACCACTTAACTAATTTTTTGTTTTCAAACTCCTCTGAATTACAGTCTATATAGTCGTATATAGTAATATTCACTAACCCTAAATTAATAAATGAGCATTGACTAATTCTAAATCTAATAAAATTAACCATTTTCATAGAAAGCTGTCAGTTTTTTTACAAAAATTAATATTGTAAAAAAAGTCGAAATATGCCAGTAACCGGACACTTTTTCCAGATACCGGACAGTAAAGATCCAGTAACCGGACACTTATTTTTTCGTTATAAAAACAACAAATTTATAGTTTTATTGACATTTTTTCTTTAAAAAACTTTAGAAAAGGCATTGGAAAAGATATTTAAATTTTAATATAAAATAAATAAATAAACAAAAGGCTTCAATAACAAGAAAAGCCAACCCTGGCACATGCTTTACTTATTTCAATACACTTTAAGGGAAAATCTGTATATTTACATATATATATATGTATTTATTACTGTTATATAGTGGTAGAGTACTGGCTTGCCATACCAGGGGCCGTGGGTTCAATTCCCAGCCCGGACAAACACCAAAAATTAAATTAAATTAATTAAAACTTAATTATTGGAATTTGTACAACTAGCGGCAACATCTGGGTTGTGGTTGACATACTCTCCGGGTTTCTGCCATAAAATAGGTTTTCGTAAGAAATGCATTCGCCATTCGGAGCCGGAATGGAACTGTTGGGCCACCCAATAAGTAGGAAAAATAAAAATTAGGGAGAACGCGTCGTATTGGGAATAAAGCTCGGCCTTAAGACCTTGGAGTTATATACGCGTGAGTGTATCATTATAAATATTATATATATATAAATTCTCCAGTTAAATGGATAAGGACGTTAAACTATTTTCTGTAATAAATCCTTGGATACATAACCCACAAGAACGGACATTACAAGTTAATGGAAATCAGACCATGTGTGTAAATTCCCCCATTCATGAAAGGTATCCATAACGTCCGGTCGAAGACAGCCGCGGTCTTAATTATTTTATTTTAAACAATTAGAAATGTCTGAAAGACAATGGGGTTTTTTTATTGTAATGTTTTTTATAAATTTTCGTACTGTGCTAATGAGGTCATCGTTTTTCAGAAGGGATTGTGGTTGAAGGTAAAGCATTATCCACAACCTTTCTATTTTATCTAGAATCGTTGACCTTGGAGTGTCAAAAAAAAGACTTTCTGAATACTCATGGATACTCATCGACTTCGTTCGAATATCTTTCTTCTCAGTCACCCCCACATTGGCCCTCTTGTTGGTATACCTACTGGCTACTGCGTCATGGGTATCCATGGAACGCACATGGTTCTCCTTACCAACGATTTATGTCGAAACTGCAGGGATTAGAAGGAGATATAAAGCGTAGAGCTCCTGTCCCGCTCTTACTCCATATACGCTTGCTCGACAGATGCACCTTTAGATGTCTGGAATAGCTTGAAAACATAAAATTTTTGACGTTTTACCTAGTGATGGGACAGGGGTAAATATCCAAATGGTAAATTGGGTATTTACCGGTAAATACCCAAGTATTTACCCAAGTACCTAGGTATTTAACCAAAATGTGGGTATAAACCAGAATTAAGAAAGAATTTAATTTTTTTGGTATGTAATAGATTTTTAGTTACAAATGAAATTATACATGAATTTAGTCATAATCGCTTTCGCTATTAGTATCCGATAAAAACTCATATCGAGTAGAGTGCGTGATTCCCGTTGAAGTTCAAGGGATGTCGTCTTGAATACCTTCTAGTGAATAATTAATGGCATTTTCGAATTGAGTGGAGTGCGTATTTTCTGCTGAAGGTGGTGAACAGTTAATCTGCTTAATTGCGTGCTGCCACAAATACCTTTCCACCAAGTTAATGGAGAAATCTCATCCAAACAGCTCCAGGCAAAAGTTTTTACCCAGAAGTCAATTTTGGCATTGTAATTGGCAAAATTTGTTATGTTTAGCGCCTGTGACATTGTGTGAATGAATTCCAATGCACCTGCCTCCTCAGACGGATCAAGATCACTTCCAAACTCCAATCAAGCTTTATTTTTAATTTCATTGAACGCGAAATATACTTTGTGTATATTATATCCATTGGATTGCAGCTTACAAATCCATTCTGTAATGCAACCAAATATGTTTGAGCGTAAATGTAATTGCTCCCAAAAGATTTCACTAAGTTGCTGTGATTTTATATAGGCTTGTAGATTAATTTGTTCATGAACTGCTAAAATCTTTAGTTTTTATTACACTCTGTATTGAATAGAAATAACTTTCCCACCTTGTTTTCGGTGGTATTTTAATTGTTCACCGATTACTTTTTCTTGCACAATTCTAGCTAAAGTTGCTGTTAGTATTTATAACAGATGAGCAATTCTACTGTAAGGTATCGCATTTTAAAAAGTCCTGACAAATTAAATAAAGGCTATGTGCTACACAACCCACAGGCACAACATTCGGGTGAGTTTCTTTTACTATTTTGAACGCCTTTTGCATACTTCCAGCATTGTCACCAATTAACACGAACAACTTTTGTTCACCGTATTCCTTCAGGATTTCAATAATTTCCTGTGATAAATAGCTATCAAAATAAATTCGAAAATGTCCAAATTTACCTTACGCTACGTAACAACGAGTATTCGGTATTCAAATAAGTATTTACCCACAATTAGGTAAATACCCGGGTATGAAATTGGGTACAAATGGGTAAAAACCCAGCAATGGGTAAATACCCAGGTGTAAACCCATCACTAGTTTTACCCCATACGAAGCGAATAACTGGTTCACTTTCATAGGCGTTCAATCTCCGTCTACATGGTGTGTAATCCAAAGATCCACGTGGTATCACAACTGGTCATGATGCCTACTAAAATAGGTACTTAATTATAGTAAATGTGTTTGCGCTGTAGCAAGTGCACTGAGAGAAAAAAAATATAAGGAGGGGTCAAAGAAATTGTTTACCTATTTTGAACACTACTTTCTTTGTTTTGAGTAAATTTTCCTTAAAACATGTTAAAAGGTTTATAAAATATTGTTGTTACATGCGTTACCATGGTTTCATATACTTGTTTTGAAAAAATTCATACATTAAAATAATGAAAAATTCTTTAAGCGCCATTCCATTCCCAACTTTCCTTGTTTTGAAGACTTGATTTCTTTAATTTTGAGAAATTAAATTCCCATACAAATCCCCATGGCAACGAATTTGTTTGAAAGTTTTTTTATATTTTTTCCACATTTTTGAGAAAATTTACACAAAACAAAGAAAATTTTGTATTGGGACGCGTGTTCAAAATAAGGAAAATTATGTCTTTGATAGAGAGAAATTTTTTTTTTGAGTGTGGAAAACATTGCCCACTATTTCCTTCTTCTTATGTTTCCATCAGGATCAGTTGCTTGCCCTCTATATTCCTCGGATGTTATTCCACAAAATGTAAATCCTGATCTTCGCACTGCACGAGCGTTGGCAGCCACTAATACCTAACCTAACATTGTCCGTATATCATTTAACGCCAACTAAAGTTTTTATTTAACTGGACCTGCTTCTGACCCTTTTCCTTCACATTTGTATAACTCATTCGGAAAATAATTGAAATTTTTTTAGTAGGTTTTTTAACGCTTTCCAGTAACCGGACACAGTGTCCGGTTATTGGAAAATACTCTTAACTATTGTCGTTCCAGTAACCGGACAGGTGAATATACTAAAATATGTAATATTTTCTAATGATTTTATGCTGTTATTACGTATTTTTATCATTATTGTGCATGAAACCAGCCTTTTGAAACTCTTTTGTCAATAAATTTTAATAAAAACTTACTTGAAAGAAATGAAGCTCCACTATGAAAAAAATTAGAAATCACACGTTTTCACACTTCACTTCATACACGGCACTACGAGACGGCCTAATGTATTTATCTACATATGTTGCCTCCAAAAATGTATGCCTTAAATGAGCCTTATAATTTAATACCTAAAATCTCTAAGCAATGTTAGTTGAACAAAACATTTCTTGTATTAAAAAATAACGCCGCTTTTGCATTCCTTATTTCTTTAAACTGCTATCACTTTTTGTGGGGTATTTACCTACACTTTCTTGGCTAAAGCTGTCAGCCACAACAAAACGATTCGCTTGTGATAGGTAGGTGGGTATACAAATATATATGAGCTGACGTTTTCACATTGATTTGATGTTTGAAGTACCCTTTAGATTACCTACTCGCATTTGACATTAAGGTTTTAGCTATGCTGAGCCATACAACTTAACGCACGTATGTATATTAGAGTGGTGCAAAATTGTATGAAGAAAATAAAGTTCTCACGAAATCCGCGTTACAACCCGCATTTCATGCGAATGAACTACGGCAATATATACCGAAAAGTTTGCCTTAATATACATATTAAAGTTTAAAGGTCGCGCAAATGCCTCCAATTTTCCTTCTGCTTTTACATCAATAATGATACATAAACTTGTTTAATGAGCAAGAAAGTTTTTTTATCATAAAAACAAGAGAACACATACTTATTGTTTTAGGAATAATAGAATAAAAATAGTGCATATTTGTAATAATTCTTTCAATTTTAATTATGTATGTAGGGTGATTATGCCAGTTACCGACCACTTAACTAATTTTTTGTTTTCAAACTCCTCTGAATTACAGTCTATATAGTCGTATATAGTAATATTCACTAACCCTAAATTAATAAATGAGCATTGACTAATTCTAAATCTAATAAAATTAACCATTTTCATAGAAAGCTGTCAGTTTTTTTACAAAAATTAATATTGTAAAAAAAGTCGAAATATGCCAGTAACCGGACACTTTTTCCAGATACCGGACAGTAAAGATCCAGTAACCGGACACTTATTTTTTCGTTATAAAAACAACAAATTTATAGTTTTATTGACATTTTTTCTTTAAAAAACTTTAGAAAAGGCATTGGAAAAGATATTTAAATTTTAATATAAAATAAATAAATAAACAAAAGGCTTCAATAACAAGAAAAGCCAACCCTGGCACATGCTTTACTTATTTCAATACACTTTAAGGGAAAATCTGTATATTTACATATATATATATGTATTTATTACTGTTATATAGTGGTAGAGTACTGGCTTGCCATACCAGGGGCCGTGGGTTCAATTCCCAGCCCGGACAAACACCAAAAATTAAATTAAATTAATTAAAACTTAATTATTGGAATTTGTACAACTAGCGGCAACATCTGGGTTGTGGTTGACATACTCTCCGGGTTTCTGCCATAAAATAGGTTTTCGTAAGAAATGCATTCGCCATTCGGAGCCGGAATGGAACTGTTGGGCCACCCAATAAGTAGGAAAAATAAAAATTAGGGAGAACGCGTCGTATTGGGAATAAAGCTCGGCCTTAAGACCTTGGAGTTATATACGCGTGAGTGTATCATTATAAATATTATATATATATAAATTCTCCAGTTAAATGGATAAGGACGTTAAACTATTTTCTGTAATAAATCCTTGGATACATAACCCACAAGAACGGACATTACAAGTTAATGGAAATCAGACCATGTGTGTAAATTCCCCCATTCATGAAAGGTATCCATAACGTCCGGTCGAAGACAGCCGCGGTCTTAATTATTTTATTTTAAACAATTAGAAATGTCTGAAAGACAATGGGGTTTTTTTATTGTAATGTTTTTTATAAATTTTCGTACTGTGCTAATGAGGTCATCGTTTTTCAGAAGGGATTGTGGTTGAAGGTAAAGCATTATCCACAACCTTTCTATTTTATCTAGAATCGTTGACCTTGGAGTGTCAAAAAAAAGACTTTCTGAATACTCATGGATACTCATCGACTTCGTTCGAATATCTTTCTTCTCAGTCACCCCCACATTGGCCCTCTTGTTGGTATACCTACTGGCTACTGCGTCATGGGTATCCATGGAACGCACATGGTTCTCCTTACCAACGATTTATGTCGAAACTGCAGGGATTAGAAGGAGATATAAAGCGTAGAGCTCCTGTCCCGCTCTTACTCCATATACGCTTGCTCGACAGATGCACCTTTAGATGTCTGGAATAGCTTGAAAACATAAAATTTTTGACGTTTTACCTAGTGATGGGACAGGGGTAAATATCCAAATGGTAAATTGGGTATTTACCGGTAAATACCCAAGTATTTACCCAAGTACCTAGGTATTTAACCAAAATGTGGGTATAAACCAGAATTAAGAAAGAATTTAATTTTTTTGGTATGTAATAGATTTTTAGTTACAAATGAAATTATACATGAATTTAGTCATAATCGCTTTCGCTATTAGTATCCGATAAAAACTCATATCGAGTAGAGTGCGTGATTCCCGTTGAAGTTCAAGGGATGTCGTCTTGAATACCTTCTAGTGAATAATTAATGGCATTTTCGAATTGAGTGGAGTGCGTATTTTCTGCTGAAGGTGGTGAACAGTTAATCTGCTTAATTGCGTGCTGCCACAAATACCTTTCCACCAAGTTAATGGAGAAATCTCATCCAAACAGCTCCAGGCAAAAGTTTTTACCCAGAAGTCAATTTTGGCATTGTAATTGGCAAAATTTGTTATGTTTAGCGCCTGTGACATTGTGTGAATGAATTCCAATGCACCTGCCTCCTCAGACGGATCAAGATCACTTCCAAACTCCAATCAAGCTTTATTTTTAATTTCATTGAACGCGAAATATACTTTGTGTATATTATATCCATTGGATTGCAGCTTACAAATCCATTCTGTAATGCAACCAAATATGTTTGAGCGTAAATGTAATTGCTCCCAAAAGATTTCACTAAGTTGCTGTGATTTTATATAGGCTTGTAGATTAATTTGTTCATGAACTGCTAAAATCTTTAGTTTTTATTACACTCTGTATTGAATAGAAATAACTTTCCCACCTTGTTTTCGGTGGTATTTTAATTGTTCACCGATTACTTTTTCTTGCACAATTCTAGCTAAAGTTGCTGTTAGTATTTATAACAGATGAGCAATTCTACTGTAAGGTATCGCATTTTAAAAAGTCCTGACAAATTAAATAAAGGCTATGTGCTACACAACCCACAGGCACAACATTCGGGTGAGTTTCTTTTACTATTTTGAACGCCTTTTGCATACTTCCAGCATTGTCACCAATTAACACGAACAACTTTTGTTCACCGTATTCCTTCAGGATTTCAATAATTTCCTGTGATAAATAGCTATCAAAATAAATTCGAAAATGTCCAAATTTACCTTACGCTACGTAACAACGAGTATTCGGTATTCAAATAAGTATTTACCCACAATTAGGTAAATACCCGGGTATGAAATTGGGTACAAATGGGTAAAAACCCAGCAATGGGTAAATACCCAGGTGTAAACCCATCACTAGTTTTACCCCATACGAAGCGAATAACTGGTTCACTTTCATAGGCGTTCAATCTCCGTCTACATGGTGTGTAATCCAAAGATCCACGTGGTATCACAACTGGTCATGATGCCTACTAAAATAGGTACTTAATTATAGTAAATGTGTTTGCGCTGTAGCAAGTGCACTGAGAGAAAAAAAATATAAGGAGGGGTCAAAGAAATTGTTTACCTATTTTGAACACTACTTTCTTTGTTTTGAGTAAATTTTCCTTAAAACATGTTAAAAGGTTTATAAAATATTGTTGTTACATGCGTTACCATGGTTTCATATACTTGTTTTGAAAAAATTCATACATTAAAATAATGAAAAATTCTTTAAGCGCCATTCCATTCCCAACTTTCCTTGTTTTGAAGACTTGATTTCTTTAATTTTGAGAAATTAAATTCCCATACAAATCCCCATGGCAACGAATTTGTTTGAAAGTTTTTTTATATTTTTTCCACATTTTTGAGAAAATTTACACAAAACAAAGAAAATTTTGTATTGGGACGCGTGTTCAAAATAAGGAAAATTATGTCTTTGATAGAGAGAAATTTTTTTTTTGAGTGTGGAAAACATTGCCCACTATTTCCTTCTTCTTATGTTTCCATCAGGATCAGTTGCTTGCCCTCTATATTCCTCGGATGTTATTCCACAAAATGTAAATCCTGATCTTCGCACTGCACGAGCGTTGGCAGCCACTAATACCTAACCTAACATTGTCCGTATATCATTTAACGCCAACTAAAGTTTTTATTTAACTGGACCTGCTTCTGACCCTTTTCCTTCACATTTGTATAACTCATTCGGAAAATAATTGAAATTTTTTTAGTAGGTTTTTTAACGCTTTCCAGTAACCGGACACAGTGTCCGGTTATTGGAAAATACTCTTAACTATTGTCGTTCCAGTAACCGGACAGGTGAATATACTAAAATATGTAATATTTTCTAATGATTTTATGCTGTTATTACGTATTTTTATCATTATTGTGCATGAAACCAGCCTTTTGAAACTCTTTTGTCAATAAATTTTAATAAAAACTTACTTGAAAGAAATGAAGCTCCACTATGAAAAAAATTAGAAATCACACGTTTTCACACTTCACTTCATACACGCAAACTAAATGTGATGCCACAAGGATTTCTTTTGAAAATAAAACGAAAACCAAGTGGCGAATTTGTGTAAAATTAATGGCTAATTCGATTGCAGTTTTCAAAATTAAGAAAAAATAAACAGTTTTCTTATTTTAAGCGGTAAAAGGCATAAGTGTCCGGTTACTGGGGGGTGGTCGGTTACCGGCATAGTTACCCTACATACGGTACGACCCTGTCATAGATACGGCTACACAAGTGTTGTACCTTTACTCATTTCCTTTATCCTGCAGAAAATTCCAGCAATCTGCGAAGAAATATGCAAGGCAGCGCGTGTAAAGAATTCAATAGAAAAACTTCACACAAGCATTGAATTCCATGGTGTTGTTTACGTTTAAATGTTGAGCAATGCTGAGATTCTCAGGTGGGAAAGGTAGCGTCGCATGCCATAGCGATATTTCGAAACTATTTGCTTTAATTAATGATAAATGAAAAAATGCTATAAAATATTTTTTATTAGAGTTAATCAAATTATAAGAGGATACATGATATTTGTACTCGTACATATGTAAATGTGTATGTACATCAAGTATACTTTTAAGCAGAATGGACAGAATGAAACTAAAGAGATTTTAAGAGCAATAAGTTTAGTCAAGGTTTCGAAAACTATTGGTAAACGCATCTCCTTCTAAAGGCTCATCTTCGGTAAGTCTCTTCTTCTTCTTCTTCTTCTTCTTCTCCTTCCTAATTGACGCCTAAACGCCTAGACTATTTTTACAGGGCTCAAAAAAGCGCGACAGTCGTTTCTGTTTCGTGTTATTTGGCGTGAATCGGAAATACCAAGAGAGGACGAGTCAGTCTTTACACGATCTTCACAACGCATTGGAGGTCTACTCTCTTCTCTGCTGCCTTTAGCGGGTTTCGATAGAAATACTTTCTGGGCCGGAGCACTTTGATACATTCTGACGACATGACCTGCCCAACGCAGCCGCTGGATTTTTTTTCGCTGAACAATGTCAATGTCTGCGTAAAGCTCGTACATATCGTCATTAAATTTCCTTTGTCCGCCTTCTCATCTGATTTTGACCTACGGGAAATACATGGATCACCAAAATAGAAACTTCGTTATGTTTAGAGAAGACCGAGTTAAAGATGTTTTATGCGATTTTCTCTATTGCTCAATAAGCTCGAATGCTTTCAATTATTTTCATTCGTATTCGTGTCTAGTCGCGATTAGCCGCCAATTGGAACAATTGCTAAAATATATCATATCACCAACGATTCCTCTCGCTGCTTTTAACGCAACACTAAATCATAGTGGACTCGCTCTGCACTAATCGAAACAACCTCCGACGACTTGAAACAATTGCAAGAATATCTCGATTGTGTAGCCGATAAGCGAGACAACTTTTGGGTCGATTGGGATTTTGCGATTGTCTTAACATCTCAGACTCACCCATCAAATAGGTTACATTATCATTACTCGAAAAAAATATCTTCAAAGGGAATAAAGAAAGAAGCAAAAATTAGTAGAAAAGAAGCATATAGAGCTTCATTGCTTTGGTAAGACCAGAAGGCGAATGACTAGACTATGCCACGGTTACCTCAATTGTTGAAACATCTCGAATGCTCTTGATAATTTTCAGTCCTATTCGAGTCCGGTCGCGAATAGCAGTCAATTGAAGCAATCGCTAAAACATCTCAGATTCGCCAAGGATTGCTCTTGCTTTCAAAGCAAACCTAAATCATCTCGGACTCGCCCTCACTATGATTATGTACGTTTGCAATTTTCGAAAGAAAATAACTTCAAAAGGAATGCATACATATGTAGCTACTAGCTAAAATTAGTGGAATGGGAGGGCATAGAGCTGCACGGCTTTGCAAAGACCAGACCGAGAATGACTAGGCTAAGCGAATATACGAGACGAACCGCTTCTTTGGCAATACAATCTGGCGTGATTTTTTTCTTTTCGCTACACAAACCGCGCTAAATATAAAGTCAAAGTAATGGGAAAATCTGCAGCCAAAAAGCAAAAAAAAACCAAATTTCTCTGATTGAAGTATGTAGGTTAATAGCGTTGATTTGTCGCATAACATTAACATACCTGCCACTCATTCATTTTCATTCGTTAGCCTGAATTTCCAAATCCCACAGCGCTTACATTTACAATTGCTTATTATTACTTGCATCCGTCTTTTTGCTGCCTTCCCTTCGATCAATTGCAATTGCTGCACGTTCACGCCAATGATGAACCACAATTTTTTTTTTCTCGAGCCCAACTAAAAATGCTGACATTGCGCCCACCGAGCAGGCAGCCGGGGAAAATAAAACGACTGGAAAATCGCAACGCAATTAAAGTATTCGCTTGCAATAAATGTCTGGCGGTAGCAGACGATTGACGATTGACAGAGCAAATCAGCAAAGACGCCAGCCATAGCCATGGGCCGTGTGATGATGAGGCCTACGCGACGCCACGCCATTCAGCAAGTTTAAGTGCGCGCAGCACTGGAAGTAGCGAATGAACGGAAAGGAAATGCACGCAATTTAATAAAGAAAATAATGCCGGTGCATTGGTGATGGTGCAAAGCCGCAACCGCACAGCGACAGTGTTAGTGGCAGTGGGAGCATTTGTAAACCACTTACACAACGAACGACGCGATGTCACATGGAACAATCACACACTTTTAGCTAGTGCTAGCTTTGTTGTAAATCCCCCAATAAATTGGCGCGTTGCGTCGCCAAAAATGACAAGTCGACTGCTTGCTTGCCTGACACTTTGTTAACAAGACGGAAAACAAGCGACAATGCAGAATAATGCGACGCTGGTGAGAACTCATCAAGAGCACACATGCATTGGAGGAGGAGGAGTTGATGATACATAGTATGTGTAGGATGCGCAAAAAAAGCAAAGCGTCAGGGTGGCGTGTGCATCATATGCCACTGACAGCCAAGCGAAAACTTTCCAAACACAACACGTCACATGGTTGCATGCCGTGCGTATTAAGCGAGACATTGAAAAATACCAAACTGTCCAAGCAACACGACGGCAATTTTTTTGCTTTGCTTGCTTGCGAAACACAAAAAGGGTGAGAGAGTTGTGCGATAAGCAAGTGATGGTTGGAAGAGTCCCGGGAGGAGACTTGAATGTACTGGTTGCTTTGTATTGCTGTAATTGCTGGGTTCGCCTAGGCACCAAATTAAATGAATTCATTCAGTAAGGAACTCAAAATAAGTGGATTGCACGCCCCGAAATCGCCACTTTAAAAAAGAATAAGTGTGATACTTATATATGTAGTAAGCAGTGGCGGCCCTAGCATAAACTGGCTGGGCAAGCCTATGCAGCCGCTGTGGTGTAGTACGTAGAGTGCTCGCCTGCCATACCAGAATTCTCGGATTCTCACCGGAGTCCGAAAAAATACCAAAAAAAAAATTTATAATTAATTAGAACCATATTACTACTATGTGGCCGCTGTGGTGCAGTGGGTAGAGTGCTCGCCTGCTATGCCAGAGGTCTCGGGTTCAAACCACGGTCCGAGCAAAACACCAAAACAATTTTTCTAAATAAGTAAAAATCCAATTATTGGGTTTTTTAAGAGCAGCGGTCACCTCTCGGCAGTGGGCGGCATACCCTCCGAGAGTATTTCTGCCATGAAAAAGCTTCTCACAAAAAATGCATTCGCCGTTCGGAGCCGGCATAAAACTGTAGGTCCACCCAATTAGTAGGAAAAACAAAAAGGAGCACACCTCGAATTGGGAGAGAAGCTCGGCCATAAAATTCGTCAGAGTTATAATAGCGCCATTGTATTATTATTATATTACTACTTATTTGCAAATAGCGGTCACCCCTCGGAAGTTAAATAAAATAAAATAATATAAAATAAAATAAAATAAAATAAAATAAAATAAAATAAAATAAAATAAAACAAAATAAAATTTAATTAAATAAAATTAAATAAAGTAAAATAAAATAAGATAAGATAAAATAAAAGAAAATAAAAAAATTAATAAATAAAATAAAATAAGGTAAAATAAAATAGAATAAAGTAAAGTAAAATAAAATAAAATAAAATAAAATAAAGTAAAATAAATAAAATAAAATAAAATAAAATAACATAAAACAAATTAAAATAGAATAAAATAAAATAAAATAAAATAAAGTAAAATAAAATAAAATAAAATAAAATAAAACAAAATAATATAAAATAATATAACATAAAATAAAATAAAATAAAATGAAATAAATTAAAATAAAATAGAATAAAATAAAATAAAATAAAATAAAATAAAATAAAATAAAATAAAATAAAGTAAAATAAAATAGAATAAAATAAAATAAATAAAGCCCATGTATGGAACTGTTAAAACATGCTGACTAACCCAGGCTGTGCTGTGATTGGCTGCACAAACAAAATACACGTCATGTAGAACTAAAATAGTTAACAACATTTCAAGCGTAAAATAATCAGATTTTAAACTTAAAATAACCAGATATTAAAGAAATTCGTAAAATGAAATGAACGAAAACATTTAGGAAATCCGAGCTTTTCGGCTTGTATGAGGCATCCGCCACTGGCGAGCACTTTAACAACTTGCAATTGTTTATTTTATTTTTTTAGTGTATAGGTTCTGTGTCTGCCTTGCCTTCATTAATTGCGCTGACATTGACTAATCAGCTGACAAGCGCGCTGGACTTGAGCGGGATAAATGTCTTGCTGTTGCAATTGGTTGACTTAAAATTAACTCGTATCATCATTCAATTATATCTAAATGTCTTCTAATTGAAAGCGGGTGTTTAAATGTTGCAAATTGACATTTTCATGGCCAAGTTTGCTAATATCGTAATAAACGATAAGCAAAGGGGCGAACCATCGAGCATGAACTTTGCCATTCAATACGAATTTCAAAGTGAGAACTAGTGTGGGCCGGATGCGGGATGTTTTATTCGATTGTCTTGATTGTTAAAACATCTCGAATGCTCTCGTTGACTTTCATTCGTATGCGAATCTAGTCCCGCCGAATAGCCGTGCATTGAAGCAATCGCTATGACATTTCGCACTCACCAACGATTCGTCTCGCTTTCAAAGCAACCCTTGAACATCTCACACTCGCGCATCACTAATTGAAACAAACTCCGACTTGGAACAATGGCAAAACCCACACGATTTTGCTTGTAGTCGAGCAGCGAGTCAACGCTCAACAGCGACTCATACTCTGAAAAAAATACCCGTAGTTAAGCCAACAACTTTCGGCTGTTGAATCTCCGTCTTTGATTCAACAGCAAAAGTATTTGTTTTTACAGCAAAGTTTTTGATCCAACAATTCATTCAAAAACGGGCGTTGTTGATTCAAAAACTTGCTTGCATTTAAAAAATTTTTTGTGAGAAAATATTTTTTTGTGAGAAAACCAACAAAAAAATAATGATGGAGAGAAGATGAAGAGAAAAATCCAAAAAAAAGTTTATTTTTAGCAACAATTTTCTCCCCGTTGTTGATTTAAAGGCAAAAGTATTTGATCCAACAGTTTCCGTTGTAAACAAAACTAATGAGAACAAATTTTTTTAAATTTTGTTTTTACAATGATTCAAATAATTCATGGATTCCTTTTTAGGAAATGGAAGTATAAATAGGTTACTACAATTCAATATAATGTTGAATGTTCCACTATGTGATGATTGGATAGAAATTCAGGTTGATGTCATGGTTCGAATCCGGAGGAGAATATAAAATAAAGAAGAAAAATCAGAATAAGAAATAAAGATAGCAACCAGTGAATGATAAGAAGGAGAGAAGAATAAGAGAACAAGCGGAGGCTATATATTTGCAGTTGGGACCCGGACGGAGAGAAGATGGAGAGTAAAATGCAAACAAAAATTTATTTTTAGGTGAAAATTTTTTCCAACAATCTCCGTTATTGACTTAAATCAACAACGCTCGCACCTTTGAAACAACAACGGAGCGTTGTTGGGCACATTTCAACTGCGGAAAGTAGTTGATTTAACAGCGAAAGTCTTTAGATTTACAACGTTTTTTTTTTCAGAGTATGCATCTGTTCCTCACCTTATCACGCGTCAAAAACCAAAGGAAAAGAACAAAGAACAAAAAGTTACAAGTCACAGAAAGGTGTTAAAGACTGACGGCGCGGCGCGGCACGACAACACACCTCTACCTTGTTAAACTTTATATGCTCATTTAACGACACGGACCCTAAAATGAATTCATTGAGCCATAAACTGGCATTTTGTTGTTTACACCTTCGTCTGCAAGCGATACAATTTGTTGTTGTTTTGGTTTTCCTCTTTTTAACGACTAAGCATGCCCCCAAATAGCTGCGCTAAAGAGACTTTGCCTTTGCTAAAGCTTCAAGCTATTAGGCTGACTGACCGCCACGCTTGGTTGCTGCTGCTAATGTGAGTTTGGAATAAAGAAATGTTTGTGGCGTTGATGTGTGACCGGCCCTATTACCTGTTGCCCTTTGCGGCGCGGCTACCATTAAGTTTTCTGTTGGTCAACGTGGCCAATTGTGATTGTCGCAAGTGCGCGTTGTAATGTGAATGCCAAGAGTGCGGTGTGGTTAATACGTAAATGTACGGTGTGGTGTGGTGAGTGCTCTGTGGATGATGATGATGCGGTGTCGGATTGCTACCGCACACATAAAGCGGTGCGGCGCGACTCGGCGCGTCTCGGCGCGGTGGCTGCGTGCACGTTCAATTACTTAATTGCCATTGACGAGTTTATATTCGCACGCAAATCATACAAAACTAAGATGTGGGTGTAATGAGACTCATTTAAACCGAGAAATATACATGAGTATGTAGGTAAACTATAGGGAAAACCAGTCAGAAAACGGGTACAGATTTCACAAGCCGTCCAAAACCCAGAGAACCTCAATCTCATCAAAATTAGTTGGAAATTAAAAAAAAAGTTAAGTTTTCGCTTTCAGTAGCGGTACTAATTAAGTATCGACACACATCCCATAAACATAAGGCGTGTTTAACTATTCGATAACGATTAGAAATCGAATCTCTTTTTCAAGTCTCACTTTCATTAATGAATGTGGAATTGGGTTGTTATTCGTTTCGAAATCCAGCTGATTCTCCGACAATCATTGAATTATGAGATCGTTGTTTAAGATGAAATTATTGGCCTAAGTAGGAGCTCTCCAGAACTAAAATGTGTCGCTTCGCCTAAAGAACTGTGATCTCAGTGGAATCTTCTCCTCTTCACACAAGATTTTTAGACAATCGAGCGGATCGCCAAAGTTTCAAAACCACAATCGAGTCAAAATTTGACTCGCTGCGATTGTTCCGAGTCGGTGATTGTTTACATTGGTGGTAGGATAGACCGAGATGTTTGGGTTGATTTGAAAGCGAGCGGAACGTTGATGAGTTCGAGATATTTTAACGATTGTTTCAATTGAAATTTGCGACTTGACTCGAATACGACTGAAAATCATCGAGAGCATTCAAGATGTTTGAACAATCGATAAAATCGAATAAAACATCTCGGAATCGTCTCCCACTACGAACGATAGTTTGCTTCAAAATAAAAATGCTGCAATACAATACAGGAAACAGGGGAATACTTGAAAAAAAAGACAAGTTGAATTTCCAATATCGAATTACTTGAGGAGTCAAGTCCAGCTGAGAAGCGCCATGGTCTGGAACAACTGTTAGACAAATTAGTAAAAGATTTATTTTTATATTCTGACAGTCAGGCAGCGCTGAAAGCGGTTGGGTATATCATCTTCAAGTCCAGGACAGTTGATTGTTGCGACAAATCTCTTGACGAGTTGGCCTGGACACTGCAATATAACAGGCAAAGATACAGTAGACGAACTTGCAAAACGGGGACACATTCGCTTCACTTTCGTCATCTGGGAAGGATTTAAGTATGCTGCTCGCCACATGCAAGCTCACTTTTAAGGGATTTTTCCTCGCAGAAGCGGGTGCTAGTTGGAAATGTCTTATTACCTGCAATCATTCAAGACTTGTAGGGTCAGATTGGGATTCAAGACTTACTAAAGGGATACTTCTTCTAAGGAGGACGGACCTCTAACTTATTGTCGGCCTGATTACCGGCCACATTACTGTTGGCAGTCATACTCAAAGGGGTTCCATTGAATGACTTTTGTAGGAGCTGCAGAGATGAAGAGGAGCCTGAATCTGTACAAGATTTACTGTGTAAATGTTCCGCACTATGTTTTAATTGGCGAATTTCTGGGATCTCCACACTTTTCTGACCTCGGTGACCTGGCTAAGATGGAGCTTATAAAAATTCTAAGATTCGCTTAATCCACGTTTTTGTTCGAATAGGGGTTCCTCGTGATATCACAATGGGACATTTTGGGCCTAAGTGTTTTGGTGTTGCACTAACAGACAAATAAAACTTTATTAACAAAATGTACTCGACTTGATGGTCGTTAGTTGGCGGTCGTCAGTGTTCGATGGTTTGAAACGGAATGTCTGTTCAACTTTTTCTGTCTACTGCGAGTAGCCAATGTTTCAATTTCATTTGTCAGTCAGGGTTGCTCTGACGAGCTAAGGCGAGTGGTTGCCAGATAGTTAATTTCCCACATGTATGCACTTATATGTATTTCTAATGGCTAGGGCAACAGAAAATATGCCCTAAAAAACTCGTTTTTAGCGCTAAAAATATGTCCTTAAAAATATGGTTTAAGCGCTAAAAATATGCTCTTAAAACTTGGTTTAAGCACTGAAAATATGCCCTTCAAATTTTGTTTATATCTATTATATAAAAATGAATGTGTGTGTGTGTCCTTTATGGACTCCCAAAGTAATCAACCGATCCTTATGAAATTTTCACAGTGGATTCATATGGTATTAGCGCACATAATAGGGAACTTCCCGGAATATAGGCCCAAATGTGGGCCCAGAGTGACCCAGCAAGTGTTTGAGCAATATGGGTATCAAATGAAAGGTGCTGAGCAGGCCTTCAACATAAAGTTATTTTCATTGCGAAGCCTAGGCCGGGTCCCCAAATATGGGTCAAAACGTGGACCCAGATGACCCTCGAATGTTTCTAAACGATATTGGTATCAAATGAAAGGTGTCGAGCAGGGCTTCAACATACTGATATTTTCATTTTTATTTTTTAAGTCGGTTTCCCAGAGATGGTTCAAGTAGTGAGCCCGGATGGTGATGGATGGTCCCGGTAAAAGTAAAGGTAAAGGTAAAGGTAAAGGTAAAGGTAAAGGTAAAGGTAAAGGTAAAGGTAAAGGTAAAGGTAAAGGTAAAGGTAAAGGTAAAGGTAAAGGTAAAGGTAAAGGTAAAGGTAAAGGTAAAGGTAAAGGTAAAGGTAAAGGTAAAGGTAAAGGTAAAGGTAAAGGTAAAGGTAAAGGTAAAGGTAAAGGTAAAGGTAAAGGTAAAGGTAAAGGTAAAGGTAAAGGTAAAGGTAAAGGTAAAGGTAAAGGTAAAGGTAAAGGTAAAGGTAAAGGTAAAGGTAAAGGTAAAGGTAAAGGTAAAGGTAAAGGTAAAGGTAAAGGTAAAGGTAAAGGTAAAGGTAAAGGTAAAGGTAAAGGTAAAGGTAAAGGTAAAGGTAAAGGTAAAGGTAAAAGTAAAGGTAAAGGTAAAGACCTATCATAACTGAAAACTTTTGTTCGTCGCTGCGAAGCGGGACGTGTATTTGCTAGTACTTAATAAAAAGATATACGGCATGGTAGGTTGTGTGCCCACCTTTCATGCAAGAGGTTCCAGGTTCAAATCCTGGCTCGAACAAATATCAAAAATTAGTTTTAAATAAAATTAGAACACTTTGTAACAAAAAATTATGTTTATTAAAGGTACATTTTATAGGTTCAAAAGACGAAATAAAAAAATTCACATTTGCGAAACACATCTTCGTTACCAAAAGAAAACAAGTATTTGTACTTACGAAAATGTATACATACATACATATATTTATCTGCATGAATTTAAAATTTTTTGTGTGGATGGCAATCAAAATTCCAGTGCAAAACTTGAATACTTATTTATTCAAATTGCTGTCAACTACAAAATTTTGCGATAAATTTTCAAATAGAAAACTATGTCGATTGTCGCGGTAAGTTTTTAAGCGTAGAAAAAGATCTTTCCACGTCAACTGAAGTTATCGGGGCGTATTTAAAAGTAAGAATTTCAGTCACTATGTAGCGTGTAGTGCTACACGTTCAATATGAATATTGCGATATTTTTCTCGCTCTGAGGTACAAGATATTTTACTTCCGTCCTTTTCGCACTTTTACTTTCAATTCGCTTATTGCCAATATTGCGATCCGAATCGCGCATTTCAAAATATCTAAACATTCTGCGATCCAGAATCGCGATCCATCAATACTCGATGCTACACTGTCAATATGAATCGCGATCCACAGATTTCATCAATATATATTGACCGTCTGACGTATGCCTATGTACATATGTAGATACACAGCTGATTCGTGTAACACATTTGAATGAAGCATTGCGAAAATTATCAAATTCGCCTTGAACTTGTCAGAAAAAGAGGAATGGCAAATAGTATGCGCATATACAAAACAAAGTTGCCAGAGTAAAAAATGTAAATAAAAACAATTTTACGAGTGAGATGGAAAAATATGACGAAATACTATACTAAAATATGAATTTAAAGCAAAATATGCCAAAAATATGCAAATAAGTCAAAATATGCAAAAATAAGCCTTTTGACCTAAATATGCGAAAATATGCCCTAACAAGTTAGGCTTATTCTCTTCGTCTTGAGCTAAAACGCCTATATATATTTATCATATGTAAATAGGACTGCAACAGAAAAATATGCATTTGCATATCTTCTGTTGCCCTACTAATGGCCAATAAGCATGTTTTCTTTAAGAAAATATCCATCAATTATTTTGTCCATTAACTATAACAAGGCATATTTTTAGCGATTGCGGTGCCACTGTGCGTCCGTCCACTCTTCCTAAGCAGCGTCCACTGCAGCCAAAATGTGCGGCTATACAATTGGATTGCAAAACAAATACTCGGATATCTACTCTATTTGTGTACATATTTACATGCGCTGAAAATTTCACAGATGTATGTAGGTACACATGTTTGCACCTAAAGCCACCTACAATTTCTATGCTTTCGTCGCAAACAACGCAACTTGCATTCAATTGTTTTCTTTCAGCTGTTTACTTAAGCTACACTTGAGCTTGAGTTTACTTGAGCGTAGTAAGTTGCCCCTATCCAACTCCCAACCCACAAAAGTCGCTGCATGCATTTGCTCCAGCATTGCGCATTTGCTGATTAGTGTGGCATGCCGATTGCTTCAAGTGGCAATTTGTACATGAAATACCTTTTGGCACTGCGACCGCAAGAGGCCATGCCGTAGTACACTGAGAGAAAAAAAATATATGGAGGGGTCAAAGAAATTGTTTACCTATTTTGAACACTACTTTCTTTGTTTTGAGTAAATTTTCCTTAAAACATGTTAAAAGATTTATAAAATATTGTTGTTACATGCGTTACCATGGTTTCATATACTTGTTTTGAAAAAATTCATACATTAAAATAATGAAAAATTCTTTAAGCGCCATTCCATTCTCAACTTTCCTTGTTTTGAAGACTTGATTTCTTTAATTTTGAGAAATTAAATTCCCATACAAATCCCCATGGCAACGAATTTGTTTAAATGTTTTTTTATGTTTTTTCCACATTTTTGAGAAAATTTACACAAAACAAAGAAAATTTTGTATTGGGACGCGTGTTCAAAATAAGGAAAATTATGTCTTTGATCGAGAGCAATTTTTTTTTTTGAGTGTAGTTGCTTATGTATAAATGTATGTATGTATGTATTTATGCCCGTCCCACCAAAAAACTCGATGACCGTGGAATTAAGAGGGTAATCCAGAAAAACCCTGGCAATCGCTTCCACATTCGTTGACATAATGCCTGACATTAGCATGGGCTTGTCATTGGAGGGAAGGACTTCCCCTATGCATTACCACCGAACGAATAAATCACGCAATACCGTAAGCATTCTAGTGAATCAAATAAAGAACACCTTACAGGGAAGCAGAGAAAGAAGGCGAAAAATGTAAGGCATGATCGAAATTTCCAGGGGTATTTATTCCAGTTCATTTTTCGCGCTCCATTCTACTTTGCATTACATGGAATAGGTAATGGAAGCTCATTCCACTCTGCATTACTGGCAATGCGTGAAAGAAGTGATGAACTCGCCAGATGCTCCATGGCAAGGTCTTCTATCATGCCTGACAGGTAATAGCGATGACCAGATTTTTGCTGGGGTCTTACGTGCTGCTCTGCGTCTAAATATTCGTGCTTACTACTTACGTATGTAGGTGCTGAGGTGGCAATGCTTGTAGCTCTGGCATTTTATGTTTATTTGCCAACTTGTTCGTTTTGTGTATGTGAAAGCAAACGTAATTACAAATGTACATACATATACTATATGTTTGTCGCATATGCACATTTAGTGCACTTAAACAACAAATTTTATACCTTTGCGTAGTGGCAATTACTTACTCGTATTTACTTAAGTAGCTTTTGTGTTCAATAAGCAAGCAATTAAAGTCATTCGTTTTGTTGGCCTTATTGACGTTTATTAATTAATTAATAGCAAAACAAGCATGCATAAAATATTATTATTTGACACTTTTGCTGACATATATTTGCTTTGGACATATTTGCTTAGAAAGTTGAAAGTTAAACAATAACAAAACATTTCAATAACAGCGCTTATTTGTGCTGAAGGAAAGTCATACGATTTTGTAATAAGTTTGACCTACTGGCTTAGTGCAAAGTAATGGATTTTTAAAAAAACTTTTTTTTTGGCATGAGTGATTCTTTACTGAATTTCAAGGCTAATACTATACAAACAGAAAACAAAATTAATAAACGAAAAGCGAAAGATAAAGGCAGCAACAGTAATTGAAAATGTCTTATGATTGAACAACCAGCCAACAACGCAGTATTCATTCAATCAATCGGAAAACGACAAAAATCGATGCGAAACACTATAGTGAGTTTTGATATGCAAAGGTGAGACGAGTGAACGTGCTCTCGTTGTTCTTTTTGGTGATATTTTTTGATGATCGTCATCGTTGCAAAATCACAATCGAGTGAAATGTTGACTCGCTCCTCGACAACACCTCCGAGTTCGTATAAGCGACTCACAACTTACACACTAATGCTGCGCATGTATTAACTTTCTCTTTCGTTGAGTACGGTTTGCATGCAAGCAGGTCAGCAATTCTCAACTGGCTCAAGCAATGTTTTTCTTAAGTGGCATAAGTATGTCACTAAACAATTACAGCCTTATTCATAAAAAAATCCTATAACACATTATAAACGCTCAATAGTAAAAACTCTTTTTAACTTTATAAAGCCGTTATAATGCACATTATTCATAAACGATTTATAAAGGTTTTATTAATATCATTGATTTATAAGTTTTTTGCTGTCCAAAATCAAAATAAATGTTGGCAATGTTGGTTACAAAAAATGTCAACCTGACAAAAAATTACAATTTTAAAATAAACAAATATGTAAATAAATGTATTCAAATCCGAAAAACAAAAACGAATGCGGAAAATAAAAGGGTAATGCAGAAGAAAAGGCGAGTAGAGGAGACAACTGAACTTGCTTAGCAAGTGCCACCGCTACCCTCATACAATTTAAACCTCTGCGAAGTACGATTTGCCTATTCTATATTTGCAAATACTCTTTGCATTGTACAATACTCACAGCACACTTCAAATGCCGCTACGAATAATGGGCCCGTCAGAATGAATACTTTTCCGGCAATCCAGCTCCGTTTAACTGACGCATACTTCAATTTCATATATTTGTTACGGCAAAGTTGAAGTACTGAATGTGTCGATCGTCATTCAAATACATGTAATTCCACTCTGCTGTCAGTTAAACGGATTGCTGGATTGACGGAAAAGTATTCATTCTGACGCGAGGATTTATATCCTCTATTCTTCATTTGGAGTACAAATACCATTTGTATTTGTTCTGATGGATCAAATAGTGTGCACTAATGCACTGCGCCACGCTACAAGTAGAGAAAATAATCTGGCCTACTTGGAGTGTCTACGCAATTCCTCGAAGATTCGCGAGCAGTGTACACTGTGGTAGTGCGTTTATTAGTGAAAGACAAGTACAAGTAGATAATATATGTAATTGGACGGCCGCAAATACAAATACGGCATACGGTAGTCTGACTTAGCCCGTGGAGATCACGTGCGTCATCTTGAATCTGTTCGGATTATAGAATACATGCAAACATAGATACTTAGCAGTTCAAATGAATTTTAATTACACACATATCTCACTTCTCTTCGACCCCAACATCGCAAAGCCACTAGCACCTGCAATATTGCTGAAGTCGCTAAACCTCGTTTATACATTGACGATACCTTTTTTCCTTGCGAAAGGTGCTCCGAGTCATGTTTATTGCAAGATCTAAGCAGTATTTGAAGTAAGGAGTTGCATATTCAGTAGAATATTCAGTATGAAAAATACCTTGAAACTGGATTCAAAAGCCATTGCCTGAAAAATTAACTGCTATTGAATTTTTCCCTGAAATGTACTAGCTTTTTCCTATGGAATTTCTCCCTGTGCATTCAGGCCTTTTTTCATACAGAAACTCTCCCTTCTCTTCGGCAGTTTTTAGGTCGAAAGGGAAAGTTCAGATTTTGGTCTCTACTGAATAATAAAATAATTGCGCCTTTCATTCACAATTTCTCTGCTCGCTATAAATTTGGCAGATAGAAATTTATAGCGAGCAGAGAAATTGTGAATCGAAAGCGGCTATAATATTGCACTGGCTCGTTTATAACACAGACGAGTTTTATGGCCGAGCTTCTCTCGTAATTCATGGTGTGCTCCTTAACTTTAGGTTTTCCTACTAATTGGGTGGATCTACAGTTTTATGCCGGCTCCGAACGGCGAACTCATTTTTTGTGAGTAGCTTTTTCATGGCAGAAATACACTCGGATGGTATCCCGCCCACTGCCGAGAGGTGACCGCTATTTCTAAAAACCCAATAATTGGATTTTAATTAATTACAAAAATTGTTTGGTGTTTGTCCGGACCGGGTTTAGAACCCGATACCTGTGGTATGGCAGGCGAGCATTCTACTCACTGCACCACAGTGGCCATCTCTACTGAATATTCAGTAGGACATATGTGCTGATTTCCAGCTGACCAATACGTTGCGTTTCGGTTTTTTTGTTTGAATTTGAAATTTTTCTTCATTTTTTGAAGTAATTGTTTTATAAATAGCTTATACAAGGGTAAAGCTTGTAATAAATACGTTTCCATTTTATCTGATTTTTAAGAGCATTTTAAATTTATAAATTGTTTATGAATAATGTTTTTGATTATTTGATTGATAAACTATTTATAAACCTTTGATAAATTTTTATGAATAAGGCTGTTATAATATATTATTATTTTTATTATGATATTTATTATATATTATATATTATTTTATTATGATATATTATATTATTATGATATATTATATCAGATGGCTTCTTAAACCCTGACAGATTGGGACCAGCCAACTTCCTGCTAATATGAGAATTTTTTGGACTCGGAATGAGGTGGCTTCCTAAAAGCCCTGTACCCCTGAATGAGGCCAACCTGGGACACGTCCTCCACACAGTGTGCCTAACCCATGGCATACAATTTATGTATGCGTGACAAACTCCATTGCCTTGTCCAGGAGCCTTGCTTCCTCCCAATAGATACATCAATAAATGGCTGTGGTGGTCTCCAATCTTGGTAGCTGCTCCACTGCACCTCTTATAACAGGCGTATGAAGTACGCCACAGCTATGGAACGAGCTACATAATCGGTCTTGCCAAAGCGCTGATCCAAAGCACATGCTGCACATTGCACCAAATCCCAAAAACATAAAGATGCTACACCGTAACCATAAACCCCTACAAATATGTAAATAAAAATATGCTACACCCTTTTGCTACACTCACATTCCAAATACCCAGCAATAATTCATACATATTCAATACTACTCGCCAATCGCCGATTATTAATATTTAGACAAAATTCATCTTGCGATTGTTCCGAGTCGGAGGTTGTATGGATTATCGATCGGCGAGTCCCAGATGTTTTAGCGATTGCTTCGACTGACTGTTATTTGGGACTTGATTCGGGGCCCAGTATAGCTAAATATGAAATAAAATGTGCTACCTTCTCGTTTTCGGGCAAATGAATTATGACAGCGCTGGCTAAACAGTTTTTCGCAATTGGCAACAACAAGCTGTCAATATTAAAAAATGCGCCAAGATAATCAGTACCTGTTAACAGCGCGTGAAGAAAGCAATAGAAACAATATATATATGTAGCTAAATCTGTAGTGAAGTAAGTAAAAATAGCACAAATTGTCACAAAAGGCATATGTAATCCAGACAAGCAGATCACGTAGAAGATATTTCTATAAAAATAAATATAATTTGATGCGCACAAGTTGCAGAAAAAATGAAAAAAAAATTAAGTTAAATTATGAATGATAATGCGAATTGTATAGCCAGCTCTTGGTGTGAAACAAAACAGAAAAAGCGAGCTTAAGGACAAATGTCTATTACTTCATATAAAGAAATGGTGTAGCAAGTATCTACATACTTGTGAGCATACCAATGTATCCACCTCATCAAGCCGGCAGCAGCTGCCACTGCGCGCCACGCTTGAGTGCCGCTTGTCTGTCAGATAAAGAGCTCATATAATGTCGTCTGCAACTTATTTAAATATCTTTGTCTGTACGTATGTATGTATGTATGAAAGATCATGCCCCAAGTTGCTACATACACCTTGCTACTTCATTTACACTTTGCTCTGTGTGGTCGACTCGCTGCCACGGAAAAGCCCTTTAATTTTGACTTTGCCAACTGTCACTTTTACTTTTTTCAAAGCATCCATTTCAAAAAATTCTTCTTTGTTTTATTTGTTACACTGAAAGCATTTATTTGTACTAGTATCGCCGGTGCTCGAAATTCGACCATGCAATTTATTTTTTCAACTTTGTATTGGTACAGAAATTATTCCATTTCGCGGAGATAGGCAACACTTTCCAAATTCCAGTTGTATCGCAACACTGATTTGCCCTTTTGATCACGGGCCGACGCGAAATCGTGGTCAAAATCAAGGCAGATCTAGGAAGGTAGGCCCGGTGGCGAATTCAGAAATTTCCCATATATTTTGTTATTGTAATTGGTAGAGGGTAATGTCAAAATGATATTTCGCCGTGTTTAAAATCTGAATTCGCTTGGGTCTCGTCCATTCCTATTGGCCATGATGTGAATTCGCTTTGATTTTGACATTACACTCTACCTTTGTAAATCAAAAAAAGAAGTTTCTCAATTCGCCGCCGAGCCTACCTGTTAGATATGCCTTGGTCAAAATTAAAATTACTCAGTGTGCTCTCCCGCCCTCTCTCATTTTTCGCTTTAATAGAAAAGCAATAGGGGATATTTGGCCGCGTTGATTTTGATCTGAGCGTAAACTGGGCCAATGCATATAAAATAGAGAGAGCGCTTTTAAATTAAAGCGACTCTTCAACTGTCCTTACGATATTTGTAAACACGTTTACGATATCTATTTCTCTTAACTAGAAATTTTATTTATTAATTATAAACAAATTAAATAATTTATAGAAAAACTTATATGCCTATGCACTGCTCCTGACTCATACGAACACATCCATAACAATTTTATGTGGATATGAGTATGTTAAATGTGCTAAACAGCCTGGCAATCGTTTGTATGGGAAAAATGTTAGCCTATTAATATATAGATATATCAAACACTTGCTCTCGTTGTTGTTAATTTCTTTAAATACGAGATTCGCTTTAAAGTGCTGGTAGGGGTCTCCTAAATTTGAGGAGCCGGTGAATGTGGCAATATTGGTAAATTCGTTGACTCAACTGGTGAATCTACAAGAGGAAATTGCTGCCTATCCAGATTACTGATGGCCACAGTGTCAACTGCGATCAATCATTTTGAATTCTATTCTCTTATAGATTTAAGTATATGGCACAACACTGCAAAAAAGTTGGAGTACTCCAAATCGGACCAACGAAGTACCCGACTGAACTCGGACTCGACTAGTATGCGGAGTACTTGAAATATTTGCAGCGATATTCCGATTTAATCATCATTAAATCTGCAACAAAACGTAAACATCCGTTTGTAGCAAAAACGTTCTAAACGTGGCGCCCATTTGTATTAGTGATGGGCGAGTCCGAGATGTTTTATTCGATTCTCTCGATTGTTGAAACATCTCGAATGCTCTCGATGGTTTTCCATCGTATTCGAGTCAAGTCGTAAATGGCCGTCAGTCGAAACAATCGCTAAAACATCTCGGACTCGCCAATGATTCCTCTCGTTTTGAAAGCAACCCTACATTTCGGACTCGCTGCAAAAAATACATAACATTTGTTGTTGCCGCTTGAATATCAAAATTGCTTAAAAAAGTATACAGTGGTACAAATCTATTGCCGTTGTTACTGCTCGTAAAATTAATTTGTTTCGTAAGCGTCTCACTTAAGAAAATTTATTAATGTATTAATGTTTAAATAATTGATTGTATTTATTACGCACGACACTCTTTAATTGTGATTGCAAAAATGCAGCGTCTATATATAGCATATTTTTCAATTTGGTTAATTTATTTACATATGTATTTGCCTCACTTCCATTAACAATCCTACTTTCTTCATCAACAACACTCATTCAGTTTATTTTATCAACTAAAACAAATCATCAAAACAACAGCCGGTCCCCCGACTCGGAACAGTCGCACAAACATCTCGCTTGTGTAGTCGAGATGTCATCGAAACAACCTCCGACTCGCTGACTCGGAACAATCGCAAAAACATCTCGGTTGTGTAGTCGAGATGTCATCGAAACAACCTCCGACTCGTTGACTCGGAACAATCGCAAAAACATCTCGATTGTGTAGTCGAGGAGCGAGTCAACTTTTGACTCGATTGTGATTTTGCAACGATGGCGATTCTCTCGATTGTCTAAACATCTCGGACTCGCCCATCACTAGTTTGGACACGGACAATGGCGATGACGATGACGATTATGATGACGATAAAGTTGTCTCTATTCCATTTTTTATTTAATTTTTTGCTTTTCATTGTTGTTAATTAGTGGCACAAAGCATGTATAATATTTGTGTCTCGAGGCAAAAGGCAGACAATAACGGATTACATGCAAAGCAGTCAAAGACTGAGAGGGGAAAATAGAACAGCTGGTCGTCAAACAAGTAAATATATGTTTATGTACGTATGTATGTATGCAGAACTGTATATGTTTGTTGTAGTTGTTGTTATTGTCTTTATTTACAATCGGTTTTCAGACTGGAACAGAAGTGCTCTATGTTGCAGGAGAGTAAGCGATGAGCGCCAACTGCAAGTTTTGCTTTCCGCTGAGTTGCTTGGAGCAATTCATGTTGCTACTGCTAATATGTTATGTTTACGTCGTGCAACTCGTAACTGTAACGTAATGTTATCAGAATTACAGAGATTCGCTAATTTAACAGTGCCATTAGTTAACATGCGGCGAATTGAGAAGGATTCTCTATTCAAATATGCAAGTGGCTGATGTCTTTAACAGCGAATGTTAAGCCGAACATAACAGTGACATTTTCTGATTAGCGGTCTGTTCAGAACAGAGAGCATTTCCACTCTCATACAAGACTCTTGTAACAAGAGTTGTAAACATTACAAGAGAATCAAAATCTACCGGCTGTCTTTCTACATGAAGAGCAATTGCAACCAAGCGCGCATATGACCGAGGCAATAGTGTTAACATTTACTGACCGAAGTAGATAGGTAATGCAGAATCCTTGTTGCTCTATAGTGCATTCCATCACTCAGCAAGGCTCCTCCACCTGCATTTAACACCTGTTACGAATTGCATTGAAGTGAATTCATGTGGTCTCATCATTTAACAGGCAATGATGCAGCAGCAATTTCAATGTAAGTGCTTTATTTCAGGAGTTTGTGGTTTAATTGCAAACGCCGCAAAAAGGTTTTGTTGACAAATCAGGTCTAAAAGAGGAGGAGTACGCTGGCAAAGCTGCTTGTGTTATGCACTCACTCTGTCTGCTCCTAACTTTCTAATAGATACTTATCCAGGCCTTATTTCGCATGGCAGATAAGCCTTTGGAATAAGGTGTGCTCTCAGAGAGAGATTGTACTCTTTATGGCCTGATGACATCAACACAGAAAAATCAGCCTTATTTTAAGCCTTACACCGTACAAATTTGCTATCCTTATAATTTTCAGCCTTATTTCGTAAGCCTTTAAATCTGCTGTTTTAATTCCTAAATAAGGCTTAGATTTTTGGTGGGAATGCAATGCATTGATATGTGTAGAAGTGCATGTTGGGACGTGTGAGGGCTTAAATAAGGACTTATTAAATTTGCCATTAGAAGTAGATAAAACTCGTAAAGTTTTTAGTATAAGTGCGATTGATTTTTATATCACTACATGCAGTAGTCTTAAGGAATTTTTTATTGGTGGAAATTACATCATGATCAGCCTTTAAAAGTGAGTAGGTATGTATATATGTAATCCAGATTTCTAATAAAAAAAAAACACTGGTTTTGATTTGATAATATCTACTGTGTTTAGAAGTTTAGCTGCCTTTCCCTAAGCAAGTGCCCGCAAGCATCATCATAAATTTGTTAAAAAGAGGTATGATCTTGAGCTCTTCAGATCATAAAGCAGATCTTTTAGAAAGCTTCTGTCTATTCTCTATTAATGGAGTATTGCGGCCATTGAGGCTAGCGATATAACCATTCTGAGTAGATTGAATTATTCCACAACCACTGAGTTTAGATATCGATTACAGAGATGAACTGGAAAACTATCTTTTTCTGGATAATCGTAGCATCTCCAAACAAAATGGCGCGTAAATGTCCAATCCAGAAAATTATAATACTCCAATAGAGATGAAATGTAGTTCTCTAATGAGGCTTCAATAGGAAATTGCAAATATTGAGATTTAGCTCTTTCTCTGATAAATTTCTATTCGAATTGTAGTATAGTTTCTACTCTCGCTCTCGAATAGAGCGTTAGTTAGAGAATTACAGTAGTCATCTTATTTAGTCTCCAAAAAATCTTCAAAGTTTTTCGAATATATTAAAATGCAATTGTGCCTAGAATACGGAATAATAAGGGTACAGGGCTATAGCCATAGCAAAAATACTAAGTACACCAATTCTCTAAAACACAACTTTTCAGTCAAAATCCATTTCTCCCTTCATTTAACTTATCTCTGCTATCTCCATTGCAAGCAGAAAGTGAAATGCAAATAAAACATAAAAGTAAAAGTTCTATAGTGCCTCGTTTTAAATTAAACTCATTTAACCTAATTTTATAAATATATAAATATAATAATGTACTTACGCGCCAAATTAACCTTTTTTCCCACTACAAACAAAACATTTTCAAATGTTTTAGTGTCCATAAAAGAAGAAAAATAATTTTTTCTACTTCTTTGTGGCACTTTAACTTAACCGTCTGCTGCTTGTAACCGGAGGGAAATTATCATATTTTAAAACATTAAAACCACTGAGCGCAAACCAAACAAAAAAGCTAAACTTTCAATAATTTTTGGTTTTTTTTTACCAGAAGCGATTTTTATTTTTTATTTTTTTTTTTCTTTTTTTTTCATTTCATTCTTTCTTTTTTTTCTTGTTTCAGGTTCACAATTTTACGTTTACGAGTCAAAATTTGCCAGCTGCGTTTTTTCTCGTCCGTTCCTGATGACACAGTTATTTGGTTTGCTTGCTTGTCTATTCTTGTTAAATGTTATTATGCCGCTTTTTATTTTATTATTATTATTATTATTATTATTATGTGTTCCTTCCTTCCTTTTCTTTCAATTCCTTTTCCTTCATTTCGTTTTGCTTCACTTCGACTTTTTTACTCGTCGTCGGCATAAGATTTGCACTAAAAGGGAATGCATCACTTAACCGGTGTTATTTTTTTTAAACGCACTTTTATACCCAGTTGTACTAAATGGCAATGAAAGGCACAATCATTGTTAATGTGACCCTCATTGCGTGGGAAATATAAAAAGTAATAAAATAAAAAGTCACTCAAGCGGGGAAGTCGCTCGTTGAACTTTTGCTTTTATCGTAAATTTAGTTGCGCTTTGCTTGATTAGCGTACTAAAATAGGCATTGAGCCTTGACTTTTACTTAGACAACGTTCAATGTTTGGCGTGTGAACAATTTGGAAACCACACCCCAACACGTGAACCCTCTTTTTTTAATTGAATCAAGTTAACTGAGGTGATAACTAAATAGTTGAGCGTTTGGATTGATTGAAAAAAATTCATAGTTACTTTAAAGTACAAAAAAGAAAATTTAAAGTAGATGGGTAGGCTTTTAAGTGGCAGCTCCGAGAATGCTTCACAGTTCTTCGCACAAATTAAGAAGCAGTAAAAACCTTACAAAATAAGGGTGATACGTGCTCGTGCATTCACATTCCACTTAGTCATTGCGATAACATTTATTCGTTTGTTGTGTGACGCTCATAGCAAAATTAAATATAAATTAATTGTTGTAGCAGATAGTATCAGCCGATTTTTATTAAGACAATTAATTGCATGTACAATGGGCAAGTTTTATATGTGAGCGCCGCTCATTGCTTTTATCATAATTTGTTTTTATTGCTTTTCAATTGTTTGCTTTGAGCAGTGGAGTGTACTCAAAGAGCTGCATATAGAACTACTACACTCAAATAAATTTTGGTATAAATTTTAAACTTTTTTGGTCGATATATAGGACACGACCGCAAAATTATTAAAATTTAAACTTTGAAAAGTCTAAAAGATTTTTAAACTTTTAAGCTTTAGATTCTATTTCAAATTAAAATTTATTTTAAGACTTTCAAAAGTTTAAAATTTAAACCTCTTTTTGGTTTAAATTAAAAAAAAATGTCTGCTCCCAAATCCTCTTCATGCTTTTCCCTATTGTATCTTCTTTCCTATCCTTTTTTTCTTCTTTTCTTCCATATTTTTCTCCCCCCAACATCCCCTTAATCCTTTTCCATATTGTGCCTTTTTTCTATCCTCTTCTTCTCCTTTTCTTCCTTTTGTGTTTGTTTGTTTCTCCATTCAAACAACGCCACACAGCCATTCATTCAAATTGTCTAATAACTATAAATGAGCTTTTTATATTGTTCATTTCTCGAAAAAGCAAGTTGGAATTTCAAATCAAAAATTAAAATTTTTTGGTTGAAACCAAATTTTACGACTAGTGAAAGTTTAAAATTTAAACCTTAGCCCCCTTATTCATAAAAAATAAAATAGGTTTATTAAGCTCTTATAATTGAGAATTTGTATGGAAATGTCATTTTAAAAAGCTCTATAAGTTTAAATGAGAAAAAAAGTGTAAGATTTAAACCAAAAAAGTATGAAATTTATTCTAAAAAATACTTTGAAATATTTCAACTTTTGTAAGTTTGAATTTTAAACCAAAAAGAATAAGAAACTTTAACCCAAAAAATGTTTTAAATTTCTTTCAAACCAAATCAAAGTTTAAAAAATATTCCAATATTTATAACAGTGTCTTATTAGGGTTTATTGAAGCATGCTTACTTATGAATCAAAGTGAGTAAAGTAAAAGGCGGTGACTTTAGAATTTTGGGGCTTTGACTAGTTATTAAAATCTATTTTTAGCAAATACTCGTCCCGCTTCGCAGCGACGAAGAATGTCTACCTTTCCTTTTCTCTTCTCTTCCCTTCCCTTTCCATTTACCTTTCATTTTCGTTCCCATTTTCCTCTTTCTTTTTCCCTATCCCCTTCTATCGCTCTCGCTTACCTCTCCCTATTCTTTTTCCAAGTTTTTCTTCATATATTACTCCATCTCCCTCTCCCAAACCCTTTTCGGTTCCCTTTCTCACTACCTTTTCTGCCCCATTTGCTTTACTTTTCCTTTTCCTTTACCTTTTCGTTTTCCTTTTCCTGTTTCCTTTTCCATTTCCCATTCTCTTTTCCCCATCTTTAACCATTTCCATTTCTCCTTTCTTTTCCCTTTTTCTAAGCAAACGGGTTGGGCATTAGATCGAAAATAGCTTTATATAGAAGTCTCGATTTCCTCTTTCATTTGATACCAATATCGCCAAAAAGAATTTCAGGGTTATCCAGGTCAACTTTTGGGCTATATGTGGGAAACGGACTTGGACATCACAATGAAATTAGTTCTATGTTAAAGCCCTGCTCAATACCTTCCATTTGATATAAATATTGCTGAAAGACTTGCTGAAGTCTCATTGTTTTCAAATTTGGATCTGTATTCCTGAAAGCTTACACGTTTTCAAAATTCTATATACGCTATTATGTGCGCTAATGTAATATGAATCATTAAGATCGGTTGATTACTTTGGGAGTATATTAAGGACACACAGACACACATTCATTTTCATATACTTATAATAGATTGTGGAAGAAAAGCCAACAGCCCAGATCCATTATTTTAACTTTAGTCTGCGATAATTTCACTAAACTAAAGTATAAGTGGATCCATGGAACATAATCATTATTTGAGAATAAATAAAAGTTTACCAACGCATACTGATTTATATTCACTTGTATTTGATCTTTTCTATCCTAACAAACGAGGAGTTTTTATTATTTACATTCTTTGCTAAAATATCACAATACAGAAAAAGTCCGTTGATACCCAGTTTATCTGATTCCTTCTACTTGATTGTGAATTTTTACTTCTCTACATTTTTTATTGTGGCAAGTACAAAATTCGAAAATTTATTATTTAAATATGTAAAAAAAATGTTGTTCAATATGAAAATGATTTTGGCTTGTTTCATTTGAACCAAAGTAGCTTGGACAAAAAAAGCTCGATTTCGATCAAATAAACTTTTCTGAAAACTGCATTAATTTGCGCAGATTCCTGTATATTTTGATTAAAGAAGATTAAAGAAATTTAAGGTATCTTGAAAATACCAGGGTCCAAACTTGAAAATCCGTGACTAAAAAAAATAAAATTCCATTTGAGGCGATCTTGGTACCTTCCTTGTGGCTCGCACTAAAAAACTGAGTACACCATTCGATTAAGCCGTTAATTTTACATGAGAATATGTATCTTTTGTTTTTTTATTTTTAATTCTGTGGTTTTTTTCATATATGAATCTAAACCTATCATGGAATTAAAAAAAAAAATCGCTGTTTTTGGAGTAGCCCACTCAGTTTTTTGTCTAAAAAAAAAAAACAAAAATCAGCTTAGTTATCCTACGACATCCTATTTTCATATTCTGTGGCCGGAGGGGTATGTTAGATCAAAAAAACGCATCTAATGTACATATATTATTTTTCTTGTATTTTTTATTTGATTTGCTTTGGTTTGATTTTTTTTTTATTTTATTTTATTTTGTTTTATTTGATTGACTTTATTTTATTTCATTTTATTTTATTTTATTTTATTTTACTTTACTTTATTTTATTTTACTTTACTTGATTTTATTTTATTTTACTTTACATTATTTTATTTTATTTTATTTTATTTGATTTTATTTTATTTTATTTTATTTTATTTTATTTTATTTTATTTTATTTTAATTTATTTTATTTTCTTTTATTTTATTTGTTTTTCATTTCTTTTACTTTCTTTTTTCTTGGTAAAATAGTTTTTTAACATATTATTCACTCAAATTTACATATTTTTCATGTATGTAGAACTTTTGTTGCACATATCCCGCAGCCACGCAGCATCACAGCATGCTCAAACATATTATTTTATTGCCTGTCCATTTTTATTCTTACAACAACCGCCTTTTTGTGCATTTATTGCCAACATTTGTCTACCGAAATTGATTTCTGCCAAAAACTTGTTTTGGCTTTTTGCCATTTGAAATGCAACCAACCAAAAAGGAAAACAAAAAAAATCAACAGCAAAGGGAAAAAATGCAAAAATGCAATGAACCAAGCAAAAGCGGTCGGTGTGTGATTTGAGCTGCAAAAGGCGATACATAGATATTGGTAATGTCGGTTGTTGTTGCTTTTGCTGTTGTTGCTGTTTTTTGTTGGTGCTGCTGTTGTACAAATATTGCAAGCTTCTTGCTGTGCTGCCTGCCATCTTCCTTGCCATCCTGTTGCATATTGGTTGTGTCAATTTATATTTGACCGAACATCGATTTCATTGATGCAATCGATAATTGTTGTCTGTTGCATATTTGCAAATAAATCGGACATACTATGTACGTGTGGGTAGTTGTGTTTTATACTCAGCTGTACTAGTACACAGAGTATTATAGTTTTGATTTCCTAACGGTGGATTGTAACAGAACGAAATAATCGAGATAGATATAGACTTATATATATATCAAAATGATCAGGGTGAAAAGAGAAATCGATTGAGCCATGTCCGTCCGTCTGTCCGTCTGTCCGTCTGTACGCACGATAACTCGCGCAAAAATTGAAATATTTTGATGAAATTTGGAATGAAAGTTGGTATCAAGACAGGAACGGATGGTATTGAAAATGGGCGAAATCGGACCATGACCACGCCCACCTCCCCTATATAGTAAAAATCGGAAATTTGGTATCTCAGTCACTACTAGAGCTGGAGCGATAAAATTTCACCCACGTGTAGAGCTCAGGCCCTTATGAAGAAATTTGATGAAATTTTGAAAAATGGGCGGTGCCATGCCCACTTATTAAGGGTCAAACATTGAAAGTTGTATAAGCCATAACTCAGAAACCGTAACAGATATATCGATGAAATTTGGTACGCGTGATTTACTTACTCAGGCAAATGTTTGGACGAAAAATTGTCGAAATCGGTTGACGACCACGCCCACTTTTATATATGGATATTATAAAGTGACCTAATAAAAACATTCTAAGCGATATCTCTGTCAAATATAAAGATATGTATATCATTGAAATTTTATGGCAGGAGTCCAACTATGGACATAAAACAAAAAACACAAAAATTTTGGAAAATGGGCGTGGCATCACCTGCTTTTAGAAGCAGGAATATACGAGATTTCTTAGCCTATAACTCGACAAATAATTGATATATTATGACGAAACTTGGTGTATACACTTTCATTACTTGTAGTTATACACGTTCAAAATTTTAGCGAAATCGGTTGACGACCACGCCCACTTTTATATATGGGAACTATAAAGGCGCCTAATAAAAACATTTTAAGAGATATCTCTGTCAAATATAAAGATAATTCATCGAAATTTTGTGGCATGAGTTCTACAACAAAAAATAGAAAAATTTTGGAAAATGGGCGTTGAACCGCCCCTTTTTAGACAAAGGAATCTACGAGATTTCGGAGCCCATAATTGAGATATTATGACGAAACTTGGTTTATACACTTTTATAACTTGTGTCAATAGACACACAAAAATTTATTGAAATCGGTTATGACCACCAAATGATGAAAATGGGCGTGGCTACGCCCACTTTATGCAGCACTGGCTTTATATAAAATACATCGTGATTCTATCAGACGCAAACAAACAATGAAAGCATACAGCTGAGTATCTAATGTTCGATTCCACTCGAACTTAGGCTTCCTTACTTGTTCATCATCAGACCTGGGCACCCTCAATTACATTTTGTAATTGATTACACCTTCAATTACAATTACATGTAATTGTAATTGCCATTTTTCTATTACCAATTACATATAATTGGTAATTGAAATTCTACAATTACAAATACATGTAATTGTAATTGAGATTTTTCAATTGCAATTACATGTAATTGGTAATTGAAAAATGGCAATTACAATTACATGTAATTGTAATTGAAAAATTTCAATTACAATTACTTGCAAATGTAATTGAAAATTTCCAATTACAAGTAATTGTAATGGAATGGCATCAATTACATTTTTCTTGGGTTTGAGAAAATTTAGTTATACAATTTGTTTTCATTTCTATTCTTGTTTTTTGTTATTGTTATTGTTTTCGCTTTTGTTTTTTTTTTTTTGCTTTTGGTTTTTTTTTTTTGCTTTTGCTTTTGCTTTTGTTTTTGCTTTTTTTTTTTGTTTTTGCTTTTGCTTTTGCTTTTGTTTTTGTTTTTGCTTTTGTTTTTGTTTTTGTTTTTGCTTTTGCTTTTGTTTTTGCTTTTGTTTTTGTTTTTGTTTTTGCTTTTGTTTTTGTTTTTGTTTTTGCTTTTGCTTTTGTTTTTGCTTTTGCTTTTGTTTTTGTTTTTGCTTTTGTTTTTGTTTTTGCTTTTGTGTTTGTTTTTGCTTTTGTCTTTTTTTCCTTACACAAAACAAAAGCAAAAACAAAAACCGAAACGAAAACAAAAACAAAAGCAAAAACAAAAACAAAAGCAAAAGCAAAAACAAAAGCAAAAACAAAAACAAAAACAAAAACAAAAGTAAAACAAAAACAATAACAAAAAGAACAAGAATAGAAACAAAAACAAATTGTATAACAAAATTTTCTCAAACCGAAGAAAAATGTAATTGGCGGAATTACTTGTAATTGGAGATTTTCAATTACATTTGCAAGTAATTGTAATTGAAAATTTTCAATTACAATTACATGTAATTGTAATTGAAAAATATCAATTACCAATTACATGTATTTGTAATTGAAAAACCTCAATTACAATTACAAGTAATTGTAATTGAAAAATTTCAATTACCAATTAATGTAATTGTAATTGAAAAAAAATGTAATTGAGGATGCCCAGGTCTGTTCATCATACATTTTTACGTGGTATTTCATCATACATTTTTTACGTGATGCTTAAATATTAAAAAAAAAATATTATTCTTGAAATTCCTTGACCAAAAAAATTTGGTTTAACTATTTTTAAAGAGAAAATAATAGAAGTAGTGTTTCAATAGAAATCATACACCATTGGATATAAATCAATGGATATAATAAATAATAAAAAATTTGACTCATTTAACAATTCGAAAACTATTAGAAGTCGAATATCTTTTTCTAGGCTCATGGTCGATAATGCAAATAAGGAAAGTCTTATTTTATTCCACCCGAGAACTAAGTTAAAGCCTGTCTCCACATAAATTGATTCGCCAGTGAAACATCTAGGGAAACATCTCGCTAGATAACCCGTCTCCACGTGGCTGATCGTTATTCAGTTTCACATTTATCTTTCTTGTTCTTCTTAAATGTTTGTATGTTTGCTTATTTTTGCATTCTTGTTTTGGTCTGTGTGAGATTTCGATAGATTTTCGATACAAAATTAGAGAAGGCATCGATATCATCGCGTTTGGCAAGAGGATTGAGAACGAAACAAGTGTTTCAATCTTCACTCGCTCTCAGAAATCTGTATGGAAATTGGCGAGTTTCGGCACTCGTTTTGAGGTCGAAACAAGAGTGAGAGAGCGAGTGCAGAAAAAAAGAGCGAAACACGTTATGTGGAGACATGGTATTACATTCACATCCGACTTAGTTTTCCTTATTTATGAATTATTTCATTGGAAGATGGTGTATTTTTCTAATTCGAAACCAAATACCATACACTTACATAATCCCAACACTTTCTAAGCTCGAAATTACAAGTCATCTATGTACGATTGTGTAATATTTCTTGCATGTCCACAGCCATACATATAGAGATATTGACTTATGTACATAGTAGATACGAGTATACATAGATAAATACATAGAAGGCATGAAATTGCTCTAGAACATAAATATGTACATACATAGTCATCTTTCCATATATGCAGTGCAAATGCAATTCAATTGAGTCACGTTCCAAATGTCAACTGAATTTCCTATATAATTTGATGTATGTGCAGACATGTATGTATGTAAATACCCTGTGAGGAAAGTCTCTAACTCAGAACTACTACTAGTGGATTTTTCGACACGACTAGAGCGCGTTCATACTCTTTTCCATACAACCATACAACCCAATGGCGAATTTAACATGGCGATATGCCAGGCGGTGTCAATAGGCATCCGCTGCTGATATCTTTTGTATGTCTTATAATGGTCACTTAATAATAACTAGTATCACCGGTGCTCGAAATTCGACCATGCAATTTATTTTTTCAACTTTGTATTGGTACAAAAATTATTCCTTTTCGCGGAGATAAGCAACACTTTCCAAATTCCAGTTGTACCGCAACACTGATTTGCCCTTTAGATCACGGTCCGACGCGAAATCATGGTCAAAATCAAGGCAGATCTAGAAAGGTGGGCCCGGTGGCGAATTCAGAAATTTCCCATACATTTTGTTATTGTAATTGGTAGAGTGTAATGTCAAAATGATATTTCGCCGTGGTTAAAATCTGAATTCGCTTGGGGCTCGTTCATTCCTATTAGCCATGATGTGAATTCGCTTTGATTTTGACATAACACTCTACCTTTGTAAATAAAAAAAGAGGTTTTTCAATTCGCCGCCGAGCATACCTGATAGATATGCCCTAGTGAAAATTAAAGTTACTCAGTGTGCTCTCCCGCACTCTCTCTCTCATTTTTCGCTTTAATGAAAAATCAATAGGAGATATTTGGCCGCGTTGATTTTGATCTGAGCGTAAACTGGGCCAATGCATATAAAATAGAGAGAGCGCTTTTAAATTAAAGCGACTCTTCAACTGTGTTTACGATATTTGTAAACACGTTTACGATATCTATTTCTCTTAACTAAATATTTTATTTATTAATTATAAACAAACTAAATAATTTATAGAAAAAATGATATGCCTATGCACTGCTCCTGACTCATACGAACACATCCATATCAATTTTATGTGGATATGAGTATGTTAAATGTGCTAAACAGCCTGGCAATTGTTTGTATGGGAAAAATGTTAGCCTATTAATATATAGAATACTGGGTGAGGGTCTAACTACAATTGAACCAGTGCCTTTTTGACACTATTTAACTAGAAATACTGTACGCCAGTTATTGCTTGCCCTGCAGGGTAGATATGAACATACATAGAGAGATATTAGGCTTATGCAAGTAGGTATGTGTCTATGAAATTTTGCTCAGATTTGTACCATTCCGGTGTAATCATCTGTTTTTTTTTTATTTATTTTTTTTTTGTTGTTGTGTATTTTTTGTTGTTGTGCTATGTGTGACAACAAATCTTGCTGCAATGACCATTTAATTTCTGGTATACCGGCAGCTCTGTACGGAATTTAATAAAAAAGATAAAAAAAAAAACATACTTAACTAACCAATAAATGTGGCAAAAAAATACAACAAGGATGTAAATATGCATGTGAATAAAACATTTTCCAGCAAATATTTGAATGCATATCATCTTTGAGATGTCATAACACCCTAAGTGCAGCTTTCATAACCACCTAAGTGACACTTGTGCCAAAATGGGATGAGCATGAAAATCAGATGGATTTCTGACGATCAAAATGACATTAGAAGGACATATATATAGTGCTTCCCACAGCCAAAGCTATAGTATGTACCGATAGAGCTGGGCAAGAATAGACTACTATTAACTACTACTAAAACTTTAAATTAACAATTATTTCTGTGCCAAGCTTATGTAGTTTTTAACGACAAGTAGATATTACCGCTTAACTTCATTTATAAATATCTCCTTTAATGTTTTTATTAAGCCACTCATATTTTGTATAAGCGATTAAGCTATAAATACTCTCACAAAAAATAAAAATAATAAAAAGCACTTCTTTTAGAAATCATTTATTATACAGAAAAAATAAATTAAACCGCTCACCACAGTAAAGTCAACTTTTTTTTTTAATATTCGCATTTCGCATGACCAATGCACTAAATCATCGTATCTGATTAACCCGCTTTTAAACTATGGACGCCAATAAAAATTATGTATGCTTTTGTGATGCGGATTTAAGTATTTTGCAAATGTTGCATGCAGTGAAAACAAATATACAAACATATAATTATAAGTATGTATATGTGCGATATAGAGAGCTCATCCCATAAACTAAAACGCATACACATTTATGTTAATACATACGTATATTCGTACATTTATTTGCCAGCAAGTCATTAATTTCATACATATAAGAAAAAAAAAAAAACAATTCACACGATTTACTACAACTGCAGCGAAATGCAAAATAATAATTTGACAACATTTTGTATTTATGAGGTAATTAAGTAATGATTAAAAGCGCACTATCAAGGTAATAATTTTTTTCGAAATTGGCAGAAAATATTGCGTTGTTTTTTTTTTTTTTATAAAACAGTTGGAGATCCTCATCACTACAACATAAAAGCCCGAAATGAAATATGATTTTGCACAAGATCACTATCTCTTTTTGCACATACTCTTACCAACAAACTCTTTATATTCATAACTGATTGCAAGCACCTCTTGCATCATTACAGCGTTTATTATACTCAATGCGAATGTTGGCAATTAGTCATAAAACGATACAGAAAAAAAATCAGAAATCAACTAAAAACATTTATTATTTTACTGAATTTAGAAAGTTTTGCTTCTATCCTAACTCTTACTTATTCTTATACTTAGTTGTTGTTGTTATTTTTTAGCGCAAGTTTTAAATTATAGCTGTAATTAAATTCTTTATTATCAGTTCTTCTTGTTTATTCGATAACAAATGTCATTATGGTTAAATTGATGCAAATAAATAAAAACTTAAAGCAATTTGAAAACATTTGATACCCAGTTGGCAATTTTAGCAGCTGTATAACAGTATGACAGTATAATAGGGAAATTTTTTTAAACTTACCAAAAAGTTACCAAAGTTAATCTAGACGTCATTTTCAAAAGGAATTCATTAAAAATGTTAGGAATGGTTCTATTTTTTTGGGAAATTTAAAAAACAGATGACATTTTTAGCAAATGTGTCCAAAGTAGCTTAAATATGTTTACAATAAAAAAGCATGAGTTTTTTACAGATTTAAAAAAAATTCCCAAAAGGGAAATTTTTTTAAACTTGCAAAACTGTTGCCAGCGTTAAAATAGACATATTTCTTAAAAAAAATCCATTGGAAACATCTTAGAATGCATATTATATATGTATTTAATAAATTTTCAAAACAAGGAATTTTTTTTTTAAATTTCACAAAACTGTCTTAGTTATGTTTATTATAAAAAAGTATGCGTTTTACAGGATTTTTAAAAATTTCCCCAAATGGAAATTTTGGAGAATTTTTTCTTAACTTGGCAAAATTTTGCCACTGCTACAATAAAAACATTTTTTAAAAGAATTACATTAGGAACTACTGGAAGTTTTTTGAGTAATTCTAAAAATAGGAAATTTCTGAAAGGTAGCTTAAATATATTTACTATAAGAAAGAGTGCGTTTTTATAAATAAAAATGTGAAAAGGGAAATTTAAGGGAATTTTTACATTTTGTTTTAAATTTCGCATAAGGTGAATTTTTTTAAATTTGCCAAAATATTGCCAACATTTTAGAATGGAAGGTACTTTTTCGGGAATTTAAAAAAAAAACAGGGACATTTTTAGGAAATTTCTTAAAAGTAGCTTAAATAAGGAATAATGTATTTTTATAGATTTTAAACGAATTTCCCAAAAGAGAAATTTAGGGAATTTCCAAATTGTTGCCAAGGAAATTTTGAAAACAGGGAAATTTTTAAAAATTTCTCAAAATTTGCCTAAATATATTTATAATTGTCGTTTTCGATTCGCCATCACACAAGCGAGGTCGGATCGAACAAAAATGTTTGAACCCATAATGAGTAGTAGCCATACTCGCTAACTGGTCGATACAAATTTCCCTCTGCTCGCTATCATTCACATATAAATTTGACAGAAGGAAATTCATAGCCAGCAGAGAAATTGTGAATCGAAAGCGGCTAATAAAAAAGTATGTGATTTTACAGATTTCTTAAAATTTCCCAAAAGGGAAATTTCTGGGATTTTTTTATATTAGCAGCGTCTAAATAGAATAAATTTTAAACTGAAAATAACATTTAAACCGCGTTCTCGCACAACCGGCTATACAAACAAAAAATTAAACATTCAAACAAATATTTCCCATCCCCACCCCCTCAGTCGCATTAGTACTCACAGCTTTTATGTCCATTGAAGAGTAACAGCTAGTTATTTAAAGTACAACTTTAGCAATTCTCTTCAACTCCATCTCTGTGTGTGTGTGCCATTTCGCGACGATTAAAAAGTACTACGAATAATATCGGCAAAGTTGTTGCACAAATTGGCATTTCTCAATGTCGGAGGGCAAGGAAGAGAACAACAAAACTGAATAGCTAGAAACTGACAGCAGAACGAATGTACGAGTAAGACTTGGGTGGCAAGCAATGCACAAACGAAATATCGAATACCGAGTTGGGTAATTAAAAATACAAATTAAAAAATTACACTCATTTATTCAAGTTTTGCGCGCATTTGTTGCAAATTGTTTCTACTTTCATTCGCTCAATGTCTGCTTTCGTTCATGAGTTGGTTCGCTTATTTTTTTATTTGCTGTTTTGGAATTTTAGCAAAAGTTTAGCATTTACAATGCTAAATGCTTATAAACTTGCTAATAACTAAAAGTATAGAGAAATGATTGTGTATTAAGTGGTACCAAGAGCGATAAGCTAAAACTTTGCTATGCAATGGATATAATTTTATTTTATTTTCAATACGCGTTTAAATACTATTAAAACAAATTCAGACTGTTAGAGCCCGTGCACAATTGGCTTTGTCTGCTCCAACTTTGATAGAAAAAACCTTAAAGCAAAGCGAAATTTCAGATGCTTGCTACAATTAACACTTTGACAATTTCCACTTCACTTCTTTGCTTTAATTTATAAATCTGATTTTTGGTAAAATATTTGGGAAATTTGCTTTTTTCTGCTTATTCGAATGTTATTTTTTACCTTTCTCTGTTCACTTTTCACGAAATTGCGCGAAATCGCTAAAATAAGTGTAGTTATACAAACATACACACACACACAAGAGGAGATGTTTGTCAAAGTGTAAAAAAGTTGAGAGATGGCTAACTTTATACTTTGCTTTACTCGCTTCATCTCAATTGTGAACATGTCCCTTTGAAAAGCACATGCTGAACGAAACTGTCAAAGCAAAACTCTGAAGCAAAGCGAGGTAGAAGTCAATTGTGCACGGGCTCTTATTCTAAGTATGATAAAAGGCTTTTTGAGAAAATGTTGTCTTAGTTAGGGTTGACTTTTGAACCGGAGCCTTATTAGTTATTATGTAAGGACGTCCCCCTCTATCTATAATTAGGGATGGCAACTATAACCGGAAAAACGATTATAATCGGTTAATTTCTTTCGGTTAGCGGTTAAAATGTATCGGTTTTTTCCTTTTGATTATTTTTTCGATTAACCTTTTTCCTCTAAAGTCGAAAATAATCGAAAGGAAATAATCGAGAATTACCGCCTTTTCATTCGAGTCCGAATTCAGTTACCTACGGTTTTGTGAGTATATCCAAAAAATCGCAATATACGTTCCCTCCAGCCAGCGTTGCCGTATTGACGATTTTATGCAATGATTTGACGACTTTTCCCAATAAATGACGATTTTTTCGTTTATTGTATATTTTTTAAGGAAAGTGGCATTATTAAAAATTTAAACCATCTCAGTACAATAATGGCTATCTTCATGAAATAAATCCTTATACTTTGTAAATTATTTTTCAAGGCAAAATGTTAGTATTAATGAATGATTGATGATGTTATTTAAGTAAGCGCAATGTGCAGATAAATGTGCACAGCTTTTTTTAAATATGATTTCATTTATATACGGATTTGTATTAATTCGTACCTCCTTAAAATTGTTTTTGGGAAAATTTTCCATTAAGGAACAACGCCCCGAAATAAATGACTTTTTCAGCGGGGTAGAGGGGCTCTCACAGGACTTGGAACTGAAATCAAAAATTTCCGGAGGCTTGTAGTTTACAAGATATTTGTTGTTAAGATTTTAAAATTTACCAAACAAAACACGAAAACTACGATTTATTTCCGAGATAAAAGCACGTATTAAAACGAGAAAATGCATATATGTATGTGTGTAGAACAATATTTTGCGTTGGCGGCCTTCAGACGCGCTTTAAAAAAAATAATCCTCAGCCGACATAATTCTCTGGGGTAATATCTATGGACCCATCTAACCTTAACTACAATTATCTCGTAAACTGTAAACTTCCTGCAAGTTTTGATTTCAGTTTTGAGATATCTGAGAGCCCCTGAAAAAGTAATTTTTTTTTCGTGGTGCGCTTTCTTAGTGGAAAGCCGACACTTTTTTGTTTATAACGTGTTTTTAGTATTGACGATTTTTTCGCTGAAATTACGATTTTTTATTATTATAATAAAAACGAACACACATACATAGTATGTATAAAAATTGGCTTGTTTGTCTTCTTGGGGTACTACGTATTAATTTATCAGTAATTGTAATCGAAAAACGGTTATAATCGGTTAATTCCCTGCGATTATTCGCGATTAATAATCGAACCCCTTCGATTAACCTAAAAAACGGTTAATCGATCATTAAATTTTTTTTGCCATCCCTATCTATAATCTCTTTAATCTAATCATCGCTTAGAAGAACATAATAAATTCACGCTATTGAAGCTTATGTATATCTATAACTGAAATTCAAAGACCCAACCCTACATTCTAGTTTATTCAAACCTTATCGACAAATATTCAAAATCACAAAGACTTTTGTAATTAACGAAAATAAAAATAAATAAATCTCCGATGCCCTGAACTATTTTTCATAAACGTTCCAAATGATATTTGAAGCATTCGAAAATAACTAGCGAAAATGAGAACTAACCTACTATAATCAATCTTGGTTGTCCAACGTTCACACTATATTAAAATATACTCAAAATTTGATCGAGTAAAAATGGAAATCTTGAGTTCCCATAGTACGTTACGTGAGAGAAAATGACGTACATTAAGGCAACATATGTATTTCTTGTTTACCATAGATTCCCTTCGGGAATGTATTGACTTTAGAATTCATAACGTAAAGAAAATACATTAAAGAATGAAGTTCCCGTTTTACAATTATCGAATCGAATACAAACCTAGCTCCACATTCATTAGCGAACATTGCACTTCAAGACGAGTTTCTTTGTCCAATCGCAGACATTTCTTCGAGTGTATGCGAGGTGGAGTTAACAACTGCAATTATACTGGTTCTTTAATACTGCTTACACTGCTTCCTTAAACAAATTCCTTGGTTGGATGTCTAATTAATTTTGTAAAGGCTCTTAAGTGTTTAGAAAAGGATTCGAGCTACTTTGTGGTACCATAATGGACCAAATCGAATTACATTCGTGTACGTTTTGGTAGTCAGCTCAACCTAACCTAACCTAACTTTTCCAAACTCTTTAAAATTTTTAGCCAGCCAGGTTCCTAGAGGAACCTTTTATAATAAGCTGAGGCTTAGTATTAGGATTTGGCAGATTTAGATTTCAATTAAAGCAAAGGTACTGCAAATATACATTTGTAATGCTTAACCTCCAACTGTCAAATAGATACTCCATAGTAGATACTCTTTTGTGACTCCGAAAATGTGCACATAAGTAAATAAATGTATATTAACGAATTTCCAACAAAATTCATGTGCATCTAAAAAAAGTTTTTATTTTTTAATTTTTTTTTTATGATTTTGCCAAGCTCGCATTTTAAGTAATTAAATAATATTCCGTGATTCTAAATACGTACGTATTTTTCTATGTATGTATTTTTATATGTAAACAGTTATTTAAAAAAAATTAACAATGCTTTCATTAACATATACTAATAGAAGGTTTACATTGCCAGTTTCATTGCTAATTTTACATTCAAGCTTTAGGACACATCTCTGTTTCAATAGAAAAAGTTATTAAATGCTAGCCATTGTAGCTAAATACATAATATACAAGTATGCTGTTGGTGTAAACTTTACATTGCCAAGCATTAGGAATTAAAAAAGTTAGTTAAAACGAAATTTTAAATATGACAAATTTTAAATATATGCTAATTTTGTTGCAAAATACAGTGGAAAACATGACGTGAATCGTTAGAATGTGCAAGAGGGAGGTGTGTTGAGGAAAGTTTGTTGAGGGAGGTTCTGAATAGTGTTATACATCTATATATTAATAGGCTAACATTTTTCCCATACAAGCAATTTCCAGGCTGTTTAGCACATTTAACATACTCATATCCACATAAAATTGATATGGATGTGTTCGTATGAGTCAGGAGCAGTGCATATGCATATAATTTTTTCTATAAATTATTTAATTTGTTTATAATTAATAAATAAAATTTTTAGTTAAGAGAAATAGATATCGTAAACGTGTTTACAAATATCGTAAACACAGTTGAAGAGTTGCTTTAATTTCAAAGCGCTCTCTCTATTTTATATGCATTGGCCCAGTTTACGCTGAGATCAAAATCAAGGCGGCCAAATATCTCCTATTGCTTTTCCATTAAAGCGAAAAATGAGAGGGAGGGCTGGAGAGCACACTGAGTAATTTTAATTTTGACCAAGGCATATCCAACAGGTAGGCTCGGCGGCGAATTTAAAAACTTCTTTTTTTATTTACAAAGGTAGAGTGTAATGTCAAAATCAAAGTGAATTCACATCATGGCCAATAGGAATGGACGAGCCCCAATCGAATTCAGATTTTAACCAAGGCGAAATATCATTTTGACATTACACTCTACCAATTACAATAACAAAATATATGGGAAATTTCTGAATTCGCCACCGGGCCTACCTTCCTAGATCTGCCTTGATTTTGACCATGATTTCGCGTCGGACCGTGATCAAAAGGGCAAATCAGTGTTGCGGTACAACCGGAATTTGGAAAGTGTTGCTTATCTCCGCGAAAAGGAATAATTTTTGTACCAATACAAAGTTGAAAAAATAAATTACATGGTCGAATTTCGAGCACCGGCGATACTAGTATAAATTAATATCTATAGTCCCTCATCAAATTGTGAACTTATGCTGCTTATAACGAGCATACTTATATAGTACCTACACTCAAAAAAAAAATTTCTCTCGATCAAAGACATAATTTTCCTTATTTTGAACACGCGCCCCAATACAAAATTTTCTTTGTTTTGTGTAAATTTTCTCAAAAATGTGGAAAAAACATAAAAAAACTTTCAAACATTCGTTGCCATGGGGATTTTTATGGGAATTTAATTTCTCAAAATTAAAGAAATCAAGTCTTCAAAACAAGGAAAGTTGGGAATGGAATGGCGCTTAAAGAATTTTTCATTATTTTAATGTATGAATTTTTTCAAAACAAGTATATGAAACCATGGTAACGCATGTAACAACAATATTTTATAAACCTTTTAACATGTTTTAAGGAAAATTTACTCAAAACAAAGAAAGTAGTGTTCAAAATAGGTAAACAATTTCTTTGACCCCTCCATATATTTTTTTTCTCTCAGTGTATGTAGATAAATTGATTTATTTACATATTAAGCCAGCTAATTTCCTTATCTTTGTGTCGGTTTCAAGCCAAAAAGGAAATAGTATACAAAATGATTTATGGCTTTCAAATGCTGCTTAGAATTTCTTTAAGACGATATTAGTCTAATTAGTAGAGAGATATATATAAAATACATACATAAATATGTATAGAAATATAAATTATTTGCTAGAGTCAATGCAAATGTCTTATAAATAAAGGCCTAAGACATATGCAATGCCTGCCGCAAATAAGTTAAATTCATACTCAAATACATACAAATCTGCATATATCCTTCATATAAAGTTCTCAACTATCTATCTAAGTAAAGGCACATACATATGTATATGCTTGTGCTATATAATTGAGTTTGTAATTCATTTGGGCATAAATATACAAAACCACATCCTTTCGACACTTGCTGATTGTTGAGTTACGAGTTAAAGTTCACGATGATGACAGTTTATGCAATTGGGAAATGTTTAACAAGTCATTGACTCAGTCACAATGCAAATTAGAATTAATTAATGAAGAATGAATACATGTAATTTTAGAGGCATACAAATATGTACATACTACAGATGTAAAGGAAAAGGTATATGTATGCATGTATGTATGTATCGATAGAACTTGCAACTGAAGTCATCTTATTTGTAAGTCAATCATAATGAACTACTTCTTGCTTGGTGTTTAACCTCAAAAACACAACATGAGCTTAAAAAAAATATAAAACTAAAGCAGAGCTGGGCGATAAGGATTACGATTACAAGATGATTACGATTACAGTAATCGTAATCTTAAAAATATTGAAATTACGATTACTGTAATCGTAATCGTCGTTACAAAAATAAGGATTACTGTAATCGTAATCGTAAGAAACTGGAAATTACGATTACTGTTATCGTTTTCTGGAATTACAATGTGTACAAAACAGTGATATACTTACCCAACATCGTTTTCCAAGAAATAATAATTACTGTAATCGTAATCATCAAAAACTTGAAATTACGATTACTGTAATCGTAATCCTATGTGTAATCGATTGCACATGTAATCCTTATCGCCCAGCTCTGAGCTAAAGTTTTTTTTTTTTTGTTTGAAAAAAATGCCATGAGAAAGATTTTCTTTTATAAGTAAGAAAATTTGGCTTTTTTACTCCTTTGGACGCTGACTATCATTACCCGAAGCTTTAAAGAAGGATCAGCGGGTATCAGTGAAGTCATATATCATAAAGTGACACAACTCAAAATTCAAAAATTCAAAGATTTTCAGGAAAGCCAAAAAAATAAAAAGTAATAATATATCAAAAGGCCATTTATAATGGTTATTTTTCTGTCAAAGCAGACACTGATGGACAAGATTTTTCGGCAATCGGTAGAGGTTCTGCGTACCGGTTTGTAAAAAAAATTTCGAAAAATTTTGAGTTTTGCCATTTTATGATTTAAGGTGCGATATGTTTATTATTTACCGGTCCTCCAGCCTCGAAACGAGTAAAAATTTTATTTAAAGACAAAACACTAAAAAAAAACATAACATTTATTGCATATTTCAAGGCGTTATAATTGTTTTTTAGTTCTTGTGGCCTTTTAAGTTCCTTGTATGAAAATTAGTGGCCGCTGTGGTGCAGTGGGTACAGTGCTCGCCTGTTATGCCAGAGGTCTCGGGTTCAAACCCCAGTCCGAGCAAACACCAAAAAATTTTTCTAATTAGTAAAAATCCAATTATTGGGTTTTTTAAGAGCAGCGGTCACCTCTCGGCAGTGGGCGGCATACCCTCCGAGTATTTTTTCTGCCATGAAAAAGCTTCTCACAAAAAATGCATTCACCGTTCGGAGCCGGCATAAAACTGTAGGTCCCCCCAATTAGTAGGAAAAATAAAAGGAGCACACCTCGAATTGGGAGAGAAGCTTGGCCATAAAACTCATCACAGTTATAATAGCGCCATTGTATTATTATTATTTAGGGGATTCACAACCTGTCATATTGCGTCATATCGTCATAAGTCATAATATTTTGTGGTTGCATTCTATGCTATATGTGTACTAAATAAATACAACTCGCACGATATGTATTTGGGTCGTCGTATTTGATCATCTGTTTTTGTTTACTTCTTCACAGGGCTTCGGAGAAGTCTGTTATAACTATTTCCGTACAATATTTTAATATGACATATGACTTTATGACAGTTTGTGAATCACCTAATTGTATTAGTATTATATCATCGAAAATTTTGCCTGAGAAGACTCTCAGTGAAATTGTCTGACGAACAATTTTCTAGAACATATTAGCCCTCTAGCAATCTTTCAAATGCTTTATTTTTATAACTTGCCAAAATAAGGTCCCTTCATGAGGATGCTAATGAATAAAAATACTCTACCAACACTCTCTAATTCTCCATGTTATTTTACTATTCTAAACTGAACATTGTACTATCTGAACAGATTTTTAACCCTTTTTACACATTTAACCCTTATCCTGTATTCAAAAAAAGTTACGTACGTGACATAAGTGGGTCAATTTTGCCCAATAGGCGAAATATGAAATTTTGGTTATAATTCCAGTTTTTAAGTATTCACGGTGAGCTTAAACAACTTATTATGAAAAGTCAAAGTAACCAAGATATTATTTCATGGTTGTATTCTTGGACATATTAGAAGATGTTCTGAGCCAAAATTGAAATCATTCATCGGACACATTTTGAGAAATTCCATGTTTTTTTTTTTAAAAAAAGTCAATTTTTTCTTTTCATTCAATTTTTTCTTTTCATGCGAGCCCCTGTTCTTTTTATGGCACCCACGGTATAATGACTGTTCTGTTCTTCTAGTATATAAGTGTATAGTAAAATTCATTACAGTAAAAATACATTTTAAGACGTTTATTATTTATTATTTATAATATTTTAATATAAACATAAAAAGGTTGACAGTTTTTTTTTAAATATGAAGAATATTATATTCACATACAGTTTTCTTCAAATTCTCCATATAATTTGGGTTATTTTGTCTAGTTGGATACTTATAATCCCATGTTTTTTTGAAATCATAATGCACAGCCTCCATGGCTTGCTCTGAATGATACCCTAATCCTATTCCCTGCCTTGAACAAAAATCTTCTATATGAAAAAAAAAAACTGTATGCACTTTTGGGGTTATGGGTATAGAAAGATCGTTGTAACTCTTTCGGAAATTAGAAATACAGTTAATATAATTACTTTTCAAATCAATAGTGAAGCAAGATTCGACCACTGAATGAAAATCGTTAAAAGCTTTTACGTATTTTAGGCGCTCTAAAGGAAATATACTTCTTAATACATCGGTGTTTTCCAATAATTTCTTACAACTATTCCCATCAAAACCTGAGCAACCACGAAAAATCTTTTATTGGACATAGAATTTCTCAGCCCACATTAACGCAATAGTTGTAAGAAATTATTGGAAAACACCGATGTATTAAGATGTCTATGCTCCATGGATATTAATCCAGAAAGAGAATTCTGCCGGCTGAGGGTAATTTTATTGAAGCGCGGCCAAAAGCCGCCAACGCAGAAAGATGTTCTACACATACATACATTAATTTAACAAGGAATGTCTCCTGAACTATAAGCGTCCGGAGGGTAGTACTTTGTTTTTTTGTGATCTGTGAGACCACCCCTACCCTCTGGAAAATTAATTGTTATCGGATCGTGGATCATTATATACAAATTTTCCCTCTATCCAGGCTGGGGATCCAACCCATGACCTCTGGTATGGCAGACTAGCCACTGTCCGCCACACCACAGTGGCCACAACACTCCCCACTGCCCCACAGCGGCCCCGTTAATATATATTCCCGCAAAGGAGATTACAATTTACTAGGGTACATAATATGCATATAAATACTTCGCAAAAAGTATGTAACTTATTTTGCATATTTAATTTATCCATATTTGTTGCCAATTTAGTGTATTTTTCCAATTTTATAATTGATTTGTATATTTTGCAAATCTTGTTACTTGCAAAAATTCAAGGCAGCTGTTGTTTGATCAGCTGTTTTCCTGTTGGAAAAGTGCTGTTGGCAAAAATTTGTCCAACAAAATTCAACAGCTTCTCACAAAATGAAATGTCAGTTTTCTCTCTCAGTTGGTTCTCTTCTGTTGGAGATTTGGCGTAAAAAAACGGCGACAAAGTGTTTGTTTTTAAAAGTTTTCGAAAAACATCAAAAAATATCCGTAAACGAACAAAGCTATTATAAATAATAAATAATAAACGTCTTAAAATGTATTTTTACTGTAATGAATTTTACTATACACTTATATACTAGAAGAACAGAACAGTCATTTTACCGTGGGTGCCATAAAAAGAACAGGGGCTCGCATGAAAAGAAAAAATTGACCATTTTAAAAAAAAACATGGAATTTCTCAAAATGTGTCCGATGAATGATTTCAACTTTGGCTCAGAACATCTTCTAATATGTCCAAGAATACAACCATGAAATAATATCTTGGTTACTTTGACTTTTCATAATAAGTTGTTTAAGCTCACCGTGTATTCTTTTATTTAATAAATATTAAATTCCTTTATGGAAGTACAGAAAAAAGTGTTCTTAGGTTTTAAGCCAATAGTACTTCCGAGCAATGTCTCAGAATAAGCTTTTCAAATGAATTTTTTGCAGCTAACGCATTTGTTCGACACCCCCAATATCTTACAAATATAATTATAAGTTACTTTGAGAGATAGTACTAGTCTACAACTCCGATGAGGGCGTCGAGAACTATGCGATAGCCAGTCGAGTTTCGCAAGGATCCATCCTAGTCCCTATCTTGTGGAATGTTATGTACAATGCGGTCCGAGAGCTGGAATATCCTAAATCTGTAGAGCTTCTAGCCTACGCAGATGACCTCATAATAAGAGGAGTCGCAAATCAGATAGAAAAGCTCAGGCAACCATGGCCCTGTAGCTCGCGGAACGAACAGAGGTAATGCTAGTGAGCGCAAGAAAAGTGTGTGAAAATATGTGAATTTGGGTTGGGTGGTGCGAGTAAACTGCGTAGCCATCAATAAAATATCTTGGTGTGGTACTGATCAGAGGCTGTGCAACTTGATACAAGCTATCGAAAAGGCGTAAAAAAACATGTGGCGATCATGAAAATATGATTACCAATAAAGGCTGTGTGCGGTCAGCTCGTCGACGTCCGCTAGTTAGGGCAACAAACTTCACCATTCATGGCCATTCTAAGACCGACAAGTGCATTTTGAACATTCTTTGGTGATACTAGTGGACTTATAGATTGATTACCAATATGAGCAGTTAGGCAGATGGAGAGTAGTGTCAGCCAATATCCACCTTATTCAGTTCCTTAGCCGGCATGGTGTTTTAGGGCCTAGCTTTGTGGATTGAAGCACAACGTTAGTCCTTCTTGTTCTTTGTGTTGCTACGCTATAGAAGACGTTGAACACGTCTTTTCCCCCGCTTATCAGCTGTGTTCTGTCGTAAGGGGCGACTAATGTACACTGACTTACAAGGTTGATAATGGCCAAAAGATCGTTCACATGACAGTCGGGCTAGCCTCAGAAAGAACCAGTCGCTGAGCGATCCGAATACATCCGGAAAAGGACTGTTACTTGCCCTACATTTTCTGCACTCCTTCGTGGAATGCCTTAGTGGCTATAACAACAACAATAAGTCCCCGGCACCGATATTAGCCCAAGTGAGATACTGAGAAAACTCCATGTCATACGATGTATTACTTGGGGCGGTGATTCCATAGGATCGGCTTCGGGCGGGAGTAGGTTTCGATGCTTCTCTTACTAATAAAGAAAACACATAAAGCAACCGCGTGTTCCATTGATATTCATAAATTTCATAAATTATTTACTTCTTTTTCTATTGGGCAATTTTGACCCACTTATACAATATACGTAACTATTTTTGTAGAGCCCATCCAGTGAATGATAAATTTAAACAAAAACATTTTTTAAGTGTAGTTTTCCTAAATAATAAAAGTCAAATAGTTTCACCAGAATATATGAATCCTATAAAAATATATGCAACTTTCAAAGTCGTTTGGGCAATTTTGATCCACTTATACAGGATAAGTGTTAATAAAAAAAATGGTTACATTCATTTATTTATTAATTATTAAGCTCATATTACTAAAGGGACATGCGAGGTCATCAATATTAAATGTTATAAAACAATTACTGCCACGTATGCAACTCACAAATGTTCTAATGAAAAAAGGATAATTTTGTAAATCCTTTCTAAGCCGGCATTCTGCACATTTGAGCACACAAGACAACGAAGAAAACTTATATGTATGTGCATAAGAATGTAGACAATCATAATGAAATGAAATGGGAAACGTACGCGCTGCTACACAAACTCTTGACATGCATACGAATACAACCTGGCTGGCACTTATGTATCTTGTTAGATAACTAACAAAAAAGGGATATCCTATATCCTTAGAGAACAGAAAAGAATGGCAGGCACTTGTAGCGCTTGAGAAGGAGCAACACTAAGCGGATATATGTTCGTATGTATGTAAGTCCAAAAACAGAAAGTGAGTGTTGCTGTCGCTATCAGCTAAATGAATTCACTTGTACTCTTAGTATGAACGTTTGTATGTGCCAAAGTGTCGGCGTTTTAAGTGAAGGCGTAACGTACGACGAGTTGGCATGCAATGGGTTAACAGAGTGATTGTTGCTTGAATGCCCATATAAGGCACAGATTGTTCATGATAACATACAGACTTACCTACACATGCATACAACTTACTTGCTTCTATAATAAACACGCCTTTATATCAAGAGGCATTGCGATAAAGACAATGTGGAGCAGCAAAGCAGGACAAAAGTGTTTAATGTTGCACACTTTTGCTGTAAAAACAAAGAACTTTGTAAGTGGCAGATAAAGCGTTTGAATTTTGAAGTGCTGAGCAGAGTAGAGAGTGGAGTGCAGAGTGGAGTGTGAAGTGTGTTTTGTTCACTGCATTTTGTTTGTTAAGCTTTGATTTTACTGTACGAAGAAAAAGGCTTCGAGCATCACAAAATGTGTTTGCTGCTGTGCCAAATCGGGTTAATGTTTTCTATTTTTTTGGTAGAAAGTGTATTCTCTAATTCATCATGCATGTACCCATTCCTAAAGTGGGTATACAGGCATTAAAAGTGTCAGCAATTAAAAGCAAATGCAGGAAGTTTGTTTTTACGAAGAAGGAAGAGAGGCGCCTTTTTCGAAAGAAGAAAAGGGAGGCTGAAAGGCGCGAGTGTGAAGAGCTTGAGATGCTGGCGGGTAGGAACGATGCTCGGAAATTCTACCAAAAAATCAGGCGGATGACTGAAGGTTTCAAGACCGGGGCAAATTCCTGCCGGAATGATAACGGTGATCTGGTAACTGATGTCCAGAGCATACTTAAGTTGTGGAGGGATCACTTCTCCTCCTTGCTAGATAATGGCAACAGTGAAAGTGCGGAAGGAGAAGATGTACGACCCGAATCCCCAATAGCAGATGATGGTAGGCATGTTCCACCACCTGATCATGACGAAGTGCGAATAGCAGTATCTAGGCTTAAGAATAACAAGGCCCCGGGCGCTGACGGCTTGCCAGCCGAGCTATTCAAACATGGTGGCGAAGAGTTGATAAGGAGCATGCATCAACTCCTATGCAGAATATGGTCGGACGAGCGCATGCCCGACGATTGGAACTTAAGTGTGCTCTGCCCAATCCACAAAAAAGGAGACTCCACAGTACGCGCCAATTATCGTGGGATAAGCCTCCTGAATATCGCATATAAGGTCTTAGCAAGTGTATTGTGCGAAAGACTGAAGCCTATCGTCAACAATCTGATTGGACCTTATCAGTGTGGCTTCAGACCTGGTAAATCTACCATCGACCAGATCTTCACAATACGACAAATATTGGAAAAAACCCATGAAAAAGGATCCGACACACACCATCTCTTTGTCGATTTTAAAGCCGCTTTTGATAGCACGAATAGGAATTGCCTGTATGCCGCAATGTCTGAATTTGGTTTCCCTGCTAAACTTATACGGCTATGCCAAATGACATTGACTAACACCACCAGCTCCGTCAGAATTGGGAAGGACCTCTCCGAGCCGTTCGAGACCAAACGAGGTTTCAGACAAGGTGACTCTCTTTCGTGCGACTTCTTCAATTTGATGCTGGAAAAGATAATACGAGCTGCAGAACTTAACCATACAGGAAGCATCTTATATCACAAGAGTGTGCAACTGCTGGCGTACGCCGATAACATCGACATCATTGGCACTAACACGCGCGCCGTATGTTCTGCCTTCTCCAAGCTGGATAAAGAGGCTAAGAAAATGGGTTTGGCGGTCAACGAGGACAAGACGAAGTACCTCCTGTCATCACACAAAGAAACAGCACGCCTTGGCAGCCACGTCAATGTTGATAGCTGCAAATTCGAAACTGTTAAGGACTTCGTCTATCTGGGAACCAGCATTAACACCAAGAATGATGTCAGCACGGAGATCCAACGAAGAATCACGCTTGCCAATAAATGCTACTTCGGACTAAGTAGGCAACTGAAAAGTAAAGTCCTCTCTCGACAAACAAAAATCACACTCTACAGGACGCTCATCGTTCCAGTCCTCATGTACGGCGCAGAAGCATGGACAATTTCAAAATCAGATGAGATGGCATTTGGAGTATTCGAGAGAAAAGTTCTTCGTAAGATTTATGGACCTTTGCGCGTTGGCGTGGGCGAGTATCGACGGAGATTTAACGATGAGCTGTACGAGCTTTACACAGACATCGACATTGTTCAGCGAATAAAGATCCAGCGGCTGCGTTGGGCAGGTCATGTCGTGAGAATGGACGAAGGCGCTCCGGCTAAGAAAGCATTTCTATCGAAACCCGCTGAACGCAAAAGAAAAGGGAGACCTCCACTGCGTTGGGAAAATCAGGTGGACAGCGATGCTGCCTCCCTAGGTGTTCCCAAGTGGCGCCATGCTGCACGAAACAGAAGCAATTGGCGCGCTCTGTTGGACTCGGCCAGAATCGTCTAGACGGTTAAGCGCCAATCAAGAAGAAGAAGAGGTAACCATAATAATTCACCGTTAATGTATATATTAGACTATAGTAAATATATACTCGTATTTGCATATCAATTAGTCGTTTGTTTTGATAAAATACCTTCTAGGGGGTGTTGTTAATCTGCTGTTGTAAGCGAGTAAGTACTCGCAAATCTTTCAAGTCAACCCCGTTCAAGGAGTTCATGGCTCTGTATAATACTGTAGTAGAATGATAGTATAAACCTATAATAGTATAATATTATAATAGCATAATAGTATAAGAGTATGATAGTATAATAGCATAATAGTATAATAGTAAAATAGTATAATAAAATAATAGTATAATAGTATAATAGAATAATAGTATAATAGTATAATAGTATAATAGTATAATAGAATAATAGTATAATAGTATAATAGTATAATAGTATAATAGTATAATAGTATAATAGTATAATAGAATAATAGTATAATAGTATAATAGTATAATAGTATAATAGTATAATAGTATAATAGTATAATAGTATAATAGTATAATAGTATAATAGTATAATAGTATAATAGTATAATAGTATAATAGTATAATATTATAATAGTATAATAGTATAATAGTATAATAGTATAATAGTATAATAGTATAATAGTATAATAGTATAATAGTATAATAGTATAATAGTATAATAGTATAATAGTATAATAGTATAATAGTATAATAATATAATAGTATAATAGTATAATAGTAAAATAGTGTAATAGTAAAATAGTGCACCCTGTGCCAAAATTTATTAAATCATATAATTTTTCCTAATTTTTTGTATAATAGTATACATATGTATAACAATATAAATTGAAAACACTATAATAGTCTCAAAGGGAAATTTCAGTTAAAATTTTATAAACTTTCAAAAATTTAATGCTGTCAACGTCCAGTTAGAAGGAAAAACAAAATGGAGCACATCTCTAATTGGGAGAGAAGCTCGGCCATAAAACTCGTCAGAGTTATAATAGCGCCATTGTATTGTATTAACGTTAAACTAGATATATTTAAAAAAAAAACATTTGGTGCTTTTTTGGAAATTTTAAAAACAGGGAAATTTTTAGGAAATTCCTCAAAGGTAGTTTAGATATGTTCACTATAAAAAATTATGTGTTTTTGCAGATTTTGTATAAATTTCCCAAAAGGGAAATTTTTTGGGAATTTTTTTTTGAACATGAAAAAATTTTGCCAGTGCCGAAAAAGTTAATTTTTGTAAATAAATACATTTTGGAATCCATGGTTACTATTTTTTGGAGACATTTTTAAAACAGGGAAATTTTTAGGAAATTTCTCAAAAGTAGCTGATATATATTTACTATAAAAAAGTTGTATATTTTTTAAATTTCCCAAAAGAGAAATTTTTTTATTAATTTTTTTTTTAACTTACTAGCGTTAAAATGGTATCATTTTTAAAATGCAAATATTAATGATGTAGTGTTCTCGCACAACCGGCTGCATAAAAAATATCAAACCCCATTAATCGTATAGTCAAGCATCTAGGAAAGAAATGCAGAATTTTGAAAGATCATGTGCTGTTTTTATGTCTACTTATCACTGCCAAAATAAAAAGAAAATCAAACAAAATTTGTTCAACTAATTTAAAGTTTCGAATTAGTTGCCGCACAACCAATAGCGTGCCTATTTTCCAATTTAACTAACAAAAAACTACTTGTAGCAGCAGCAAAACACAAAAATAAAAACAAATGAAAAAAACTGTGCCCAAAACACTTTCTACCAAAACAAAATCCAAAAAAAAAACAACGCTTTTTTGTATGCATTGAATGCTTAAAATGCCAACAGGATTTTGTGCAGTGAAATTGCCGAAAATCCTTTGCTTTTGGCTTTTTGGTTGGTACTTAGTTGTGAAGGCAAAAAGTTGTTGAAAATCAATTTGGGGGCGTAGCGTTTGTGTGATGCTGCTGCTGCTGAAGAATTGAGTAAGCAACAAAAATTCATGCAGCGCTTTTAGGGTTAGAGTAAGTGCGGGTAATGTGGTACACCTCCTTTTCTCGGAAAGTATGAACGTGAAAATAATGGGACCTATCCAAAGAGATCGGCGTTCGCAGAAAAATAGTAAAGCAGGATTGAACTTGTTCTTTGTACGCGATACTGTGAGTCAGTTGTAATAAAACTGCGCGGTATTGCTATTGACTTTTTTTTTTGTTCAGACAAACCGATTTTTTGCAGAAATACCAATAATTTTAAACTACATTTATTACTTGTAAGGTAATAAGTGATTATTGTTTCTGTGAACTGCATATTCAATATTTTGTGCACATTTGTGTATAATTAGTTATTTAAGAATAATGGGATAAAACTCCATGTCGGCTATTGTGGTATAGGTAAATGCGGGTAAAGTGGTATAGTATACTAAATAACTCTTTCAATTAAAAACATGCCGAAAAACTATACTAAATAACTCTTTCAATTAAAAACACGAAAATGGAGAGCAGAGGATATGAAAACCCTATACAAACAGTAAGGAGACGGGAAATGGGTATTCTATTGGCTTTCAAAAAGTCTGTGTCCCTCGTACTACGCTGCAGCGTATGACAAGGAGTGAGAAACCCACCGTCAAACTATTAGAAACTAAACTGGGACCACCTATAATTTTCGAAATACTTGAAAAAGAATACATAAAATATAATTTCTCACCAACTCATATTTGGAACGTGGACGGAACCAGAAATCAGTAGTGCCTTCGCAATAACCCCAAATATTCGCTAGAAAAGGAAAAACCAAATTGGAATAATTACTTCAGCTGAACGAGAATCACTTGTAACCATTATCACTTGCACGAGCGCAGGAGGCAGATTCGTTCCTCCGGTTTTATATTTCCGCGTAATAACCACCATCCTCTTCTCATGAAGAACGCTCTACCTGGCTCGGACTAGACTTGTCATTTGTCAGTTGGTTCAGATTCCCATCTTCACAGAATGGTTAAGCTATTTTTTAAGGGTTACAAAACCATCTGCATGTGAACCTGTGCTGCTTATATTAGACGGACATTATAGCCATACCCGCAATATAGAAGCTTTTGATCCGTGGTATACTATACCACATTACCCGACATGGTATACCACATTACCCGCCAATTTTTTCAATAGGTTGTTTATGACTTTTAAGATATTTTCTTAAATATCTCTGAAACTCTCAGCTGTAAGACTACTGCTTTATGCTTCCTTTGTTCGTAAAACTTCAAGTATCTTATTAGAAAATTTTCTTTGAAATTGCATGCAGATTCATGATTTTACAGAGGAAAATAAAATGGGTATTCCACATTACCCGCACTTACTCTAAAGTAAGTTGTGTGTGAAATGACTAAGTCGACTAAAAGACAACAAATACTCGTATGTATAAAAAAATCCAAAATAATGGAACAAAAAACAAAAAATGTGCTAAAAGTTTTTGCAATGAATAAGTCAAGGTTTTCGGCAAAAATTAAAGCTTTCTTTAATTTTTCTTTGTTTCAAAATTTTTTAGAAAAGAACAGGAATACATTCATGATTAGTAGAATAGAAGAATCGAATTCTAATTGGGGAAGAAAGATTTAGTAAACGGCCGCGAATGTCTACCTTGTTTCAGCAACAAATCTGTCAAAGTCACTAAACACCACATATTTAGGTAATATTTACTAAAAAAAATAAAACGCAAAAAAAGCTTCAGCGTTATAAAGAAAAAAATTCCCGCGCTTTGCAAAAAACTAATAGCCAATTGCACTTTCGGCACACGAATTTATTGTTTTTTATTTTCAGTGTTGTTTAATTTTTTGATTTCCTAAATTTTTTTTTTTTATTTTTTATATTTACTTTTGCAACTTTTTCGATTTCATTTGTTTCTGCTAACTGCCTATTTGCGTGTGTAATTTTTTTTTAGCACAAACGCTATAACCAAAGTAAATGTTTGCAATGCATTTTGCGCCACGCGTTTTGTTTTGCCATTATTCGTATTTAGATTGCAATTTATGTGGCGCATTGTGTTTTGTGTATTGACCGAGTTTTTGCAGCAGCATTTAGTGGTTTTTCTTATATAAAAGTTTCTATGCATTTATGTATATGAGCTTATTTATGTGCGTATATTAAGCCCACCAAACACATAAAGGGCAACGTTCAGGCTCTAATGGAATTGCTTTTGCAAAAATAAAAGTAACTTAACCTGGTGCAGAAATCTCAATTTGAAATAAGCATAATATTTACTACATGGCTTGTCATCATCATCGTCGCTAAAATTTCTGAGCACTCCTTATACTTAAGCCCTAGAAATAGCCACTCTTAACATTTTACAGCGTCAGCAAATTTACTTTGTCTTACTTCATCATCAACACCCGCTTAAACCATTTGACATTGATCACAAGTAGAGTAGCCCATTAAAAGTTAGCTTTTTTTGCGCTCATAAAAAAATACAGTAATTTACTTTTTTTGTTCGCCATAAACAATGCAATTCCCACCCAAATTTGGCAATGACTGTGGAATGACATAAAAATGTTGTGTGCTACGCTTAAATGGCTTTACGCAATCAAACGAGCGAACGCTTTTGCACAACGAAGAAAAAAAAAAAGAGAACTCAATGTGAAAAAAGTGCGCTTTTTCATGTGCTACGCCAATAAGTGAGCAAATACATATACCAGCAACAACAACAACGCTTTTATTTTATGCATTTATTGGTTTTGTACAATAAGCACTTTTTTTTGCTTTACGACCGACTGGGTGTATGTTGCATGTTTTTAATATAGCAATGAAATGGTAAAACATGCCATAATTGCGGCAAAAATAGCGACAACAGCAACAACGAAGGCGGTAAAAATCGCATAGAGTAAAGTTCATGTGAAATATGTATATTAGGGTGGTCCCCAAATATATGGAGACAAATTTTAGAGCATATTTCGTCGACCTCATCCCGTATGTCGATGCTAATATAGTCGAAGATACCACATATAAATTTTTGTCTCGATCAGAAACGGTTAAGGGGTGTCACACAAGGGCCAACGTTCAGAAAACTCTATGGCGACTCAAAAATTTAACTTTAATTCTTTGTATACCTAATGTCCAAAATCGATTGTCCTGTACTCAAAAATACCAAATGCAAATTTTGGTCCCGATCGGAGGGGATTAAAGGTTGTCGTAGAGGGGTCAAAGTAGATACAGATTACCATATAAAGACCAAGAAATTTAATTAATTTTTTTTTTTTATCTAAGGACCAAAATCAATATTCCTTTACTCAAGGATACGAAATATAAAGTTTGGTCCTGATCGGAGACGGTTAAGGGGTGTTGCACAGGGGTCCCATATGGTTATCTGAACTTTGCTCCCTTTGCGACACCCTTCACGGTTGAAAATCGCTAACTTGATTTTAAGGGCCACGCTAATGTACACACATATGCGCAAGGGGACTCTTATATGAAGTTGCTTGGGAAGTGCGTAAAAAAGCCAAGCGTAAATGACTTGCTGTTGCAATGGTCTTTTTGCAGCACAATTTAGTGGAGGCTGACGTCGTCCAAACGACCACTGAAGCGCGTTAAAAGAATTTATAAAGAATGTAGATGGTGATACATACATACATATGTGCGTACATATAGCCTTACCGCACGGTTGCTTTCGCAATGCTGCGCGCCAATGCCATTTATGAGTTAAACTGCATTCCCACGATACGCATCGCCATCCATACACAAAGCAAACAAGGGCTGTTACTTCACTGATACTTCGAAACACTGGGGCATTTTTGTTGTTGGTAACTGTTACTCTACACTTTGTAAAAAAGCGAGCAATTAATGCATAAGAAAGCACGCGCGTAAAATCAGTTAAAATAATAAAGAAGTAGAGACCACAAGGAGAAGTCTTAGGCGACATGCGATACAGCACACTACCAAAAAGTTTCTCAGCAGCCAAGCGGCTAAGCTCGTTTAATACAGAGCTCTTAAGTGTCATAGCTTTTAAGTCAAAGCTTTTAAGTCAACACGCAAACAAAAAAAAAAAACAAAAACCAACCGCCCACAGAAATGCTTGTGTCGAACAATGTCAATGCCAATAAATGCTTCCTTGCTTACGACCCCATTTGATTTAAGCTTTATCTGTTGATTTTATAATTCCTTTTAAGCTTATACTTGGTACTTAAAACACCGAAGATTTGCATGTTATGGCATTAAGAATTATAAAACTTTTATTCATCAAAAAATTATGCCAAACAAAAAAATAAGCAAACCGCGACTCAGCTGCTACAGAAGCGCAACAAACAACACAACAATAACACATTCATAAGCACAAGTTGTTATTGTTGAAAAAGCGCGCAAAGTAAGTTAAAAAGTACACAAAAAATTACAAGAAAAAATTAAAAAAAGAAATGTAAAAAAAAATCCTGAAAAATATTAAATACAAACATTAACAAAAGCATATGCGCGTAAAGCACAAAGACAAACGCTTAAGGCAGACTAATAAATTAAAAGATCGAGTGAGTGAGTGGTGGCGCAAAGTGCCTCTTGCGGATTAAGCAAAAGCAAAATAAACATAATAAAACAGAGAAGAGCAACAAATGACTTAAATACAAAAATCAAAGAAGGAAGTGAAACAAAAATTGAGAAATAAAAATTAAAAATAAAATAAAGCCAATGACCATGTGCCTGGATGGCATGGCGCTCGCCTCCATTAAAGTAACACTTTAAACGAATTTGCGCGCCTCTGCTTGGTGTAGCTAACCGCTCCTTAAACCAACTGCAAGGGCAACAAAATGCAACCAAAAGTAAGAAAAAGTGTTGTAATCTCCACAAACACAACCAGAATGCACAAATAAACCCACAGCAACTATTCACCTTTAGAAATCAGTGGCGGCCCTAGCATAAATTGGCTGAGCAAGCCTATGGAGCATAGCCATTAGGCATTTATTTAATTTTCTTTTTCGTATTATTTGAACGACTGATCGAGGTTCCGTAACTGAATTTGTTTAAATTTGTTTGGCATATTTGATTTATTGTTTATATTCATACCATATGAAACTGAATCTATTGAATAAATCGAGAAAATGAAAATGACGAAGAATAATTAAGTTTTGATACGCAATGGATAATATGAAGATATGTGTGTGACTTTTGTTGTTTTAGCTGTAACTAATTTTGGTCAGCACATCAACAAGTCTGGCTCATTCTAAAGTAAATTCAAGTTCTTCACCACCCGAATGTGAGTTATCTACAAAAGCAGAGGAGAAGTTATTATTAGAGTCATTTGGCAAGAATTCAAGTGAATTGATTGATGACGCCAAACTTGTAGAGAAATCTCTTAAGCTCACCCAAAAGTGCATAGCTATTTTTAGTTTGCTTACACCGAAGGGAATTTCAGCAGAACAGTTGGATTTGCTTATCATAACACCATAAGAGAATATTAAAAAAAAATGCTGTTTTTATTGTTTGAAAAACTGAAGCCGAATGAGCAAAATTCGTAAAATTATTGATTTTATTTCATTTTAATTTTCGTCGCTTTTTAAAATGATGCTATTGAGTGATTTTGATTGTGCTAATGCCATGATATTCTCTTTTGAAAAAAGCCTTGTAAAAGCCCATTTAAAACAACCGAATTTTAAAGAAATTCGTAAAATAAAATGAACGAATCTATTTAGGCAAGTCGGCCTTTTCGGCTTTTATGAAGCGTGCGCCACTGCTAGCAACTAGCGCATTGACCCAGCACACCAGCGGCAGCTAAAGATCCGATACATTTCAACGCCCACACTAAGGGTGCTGTGTTAATGACAGTCACTACAGTTTAGTAGTGTTTATACTCTTCCAAAGGCGAAGGACAACAACAGCAAACCAAAGTTTATTTTTTTTCGCGGCATGTATGTCTGCATGAGTTGAAAGTGAATTGCGGCGGCATGCCGCAACTTAAACTCTATAAGTGCTCTGGTTTTACTTCGACTAGTTATTAAGTACATATATTGCAGAAGCTACAATATCTCTACCAAGGCCGTATTTAGGGAGTGGTTTTGGGTGTTTGAACCCCCCACGAAATTCTGGTAGATAAATTTTACTTCAATCATATTCAAAGCTATATGTTGAAAACAATAGTTCACAAATAATTAATTTGAGAAAATACCAAGGAATTCAGGTATAGGGGAGGGCTGGCATGAACCTGCTGAGGTCAAAACCATTTTTTTATGGTTAGAGTTTTGAGATAACGTAATTTTGGATTTTTTTTTGTTACTACTTCAATCAAAAATTCTTTTCGCTGAAGTTAAAAATATCCCGCCTTATCTACTCCGTTCGAAAGATAATTAAAATATTCTTCTAACAACATACCACTTATAAATTAAATTACATATGTTACATACATTTTCTAAAATTTTAGCATATTTCCTTATAACTGCATAAAATTATTGCATGGCTGAAAATTCATTACTAGGGTTATATTAGTGTCTGAATTATACATTTTGTGTGTTTTTCGAAGGATCCCATATATGGGATGTGTGAGTTGTTATAGTCCGATTTCTCCTATTTTCAATACTAACTTTTCAGTCAACATTTTATTGATTTTTTGCGATTATTGAAAAACTTTAGTTTTTATTGGGGTTTTTATAAGAAATTGTAAAATTCAGGAAAGTCTTATTCTTTTTTTATTAAAAATTATTCTGTTTTATTGCAAACATTTTAAGCGTAATATTAATAAGATTCGATGAATACTTTATTTTTGACGATTTTTCCAAGTGAAACAAAAAGAATGTTTTATGGTCGAAAAACTCGGCTAGGTGACCCAACTATATGAAAACGACTTCCCAGATCAAAGGATATTAGAGGGAAATATATAGCTTCCCAAGCAGTGTTTGCCAGCATAACAGCAACAGGCTCAAAAAATAAGCTACTGCGGTTCTGCGAAAGTTATCATAATTTTTGAGAACTTTTGAATTTCGATTTCCTTTGAAAATATCTGAAGTCGAAGCACAGAACAGTCGAAAATAGCAAAGCACAGATAAACAGAATTTAATTTTGAGTGCGGCTTTTTAAAATTATTTTTTTTGTAAATTACAATTTCGATTGTGTTCCCATTAATTAAAAAAATAAAACAATAACAACAGTGCTGTTGTCATATTGATAAATGTCATTTTCCTGTCTATAAATCTGATATGCACCATGTTCCCTTGGCTTTTTCATTAGAATTTTTTGACTTAGTTTCAGCCTCGAGAAATAGAATCAAATCGTTCGATTTCAATACTGCTAATTTCGATTTATTAAATGCTGAAATATTGGAAATTGATTGGATTTCGGTTTTTCTCGATAAAAGCGTTTCGGAGTGTTTTGAGGCTTTTCTTCTCAATTTGTCGGAGATTTGCCAGAAAAATCTAGCCCCACATCCTGCTCATATTCATAAACTTCCCTGGTATACAAAAAATCTTAAGAAACTCAAGAATCAAAGAAATAAATTTTTCAAACTCTACAAAACCACTAATAACACTGTGGAACAAATTTAGGTCAACAAAAGTTAACTCGGTTCTGAAAGTTAGGGGTGAAAATAGAGGCTAAATTAGAAGACCCGTATCGCGGCGTTTGCTTAGGTTAGTTCGAATTTGTTTTTAATCGACCTTTGAACTTTGCAGGCAAATGCCGATTTTCAGCATATTGTTTGTATGGTTTTTTTGCTATAACTCGTCGACTAATTGAGATTTTTTTGTTGGAGTGACAGCAAACGAAAGAAAATTAAATATATCCTATACAAGGGGTCTATAACATTTTTCTCTACCTCTTATAGTTTCTGAAATATTGATGATTCAATTTGAATTTTTTCGATTTTTCAAAGAAAAAATTGACTTTGTCAGGCAATATCTTTAAATCCAAAATTTTCACCTTCGGTTTTACACCCTTGCGTGAAGCTACATTCTATTAGCAAAAAAATAAGCTATCAACGAAGAAAATCCATGGTAAAATGGAAAAGTTATAGGCGATCATGTAAATACAGCCAAGTCGCGCAATGCCTCTGCAGTAGCAGCACATTGGCAGCGCAGTAGATACAAGCCCATTTACGGGTATAACATGCATAAAATCTCAATTAGTCGACGAGTTATAGCAAAAAAACCATACAAACAATATGCTGAAAATCGGCATTTGCCTGCAAAGTTCAAAGGTCGATTAAAAACAAATTCGAACTAACCTAAGCAAACGCCGCGATACGGGTCTTCTAATTTAGCCTCTATTTTCACCCCCAACTTTCAGAACCGAGTTAACTTTTGTTGACCTGAATTTGTTCCACAGTGTAATCAAACATTCAAGGACAATTATGAATTTTTCATGAATAAATTTAATGTACTTGATAAATTTTTATATAATCGTTACATTTCGCGTTTTGAGACTGAGCTTAAATCGAATCCGAAAGCTTTTTGGAAATACATCAGATCTAAGAAGGGATGTTCCAATATACCAACTTGCATGACCTATGATGGCATTTGCTCTACGAACTTATGTGACTCTGTTACTTTGTTTGCTGATTTTTTTAAGTCTAATTTTATTTCTAATGCTGATCTCCCTAATACACCCTGTCAGTTCAATATCACTTGTTCGGTGGACATTGGCTCGATGTCTGTCACGGAATTAGACATATTTAATGGTATCATGGCCCTCCAATCATCTATGAAAAACGACTTGGATGGGCTTTCTTCTTTCTTTCTAAAAAAACTGTGGCATGTCCGTCTGTGAGCCTTTGAGTTTCATTTTTAATCTATCACTATCCACTGGTGTGTTCATCGACCATTGGAAGATTGCGTCTATCACACCAATATTTAAGTCCGGCAACAAGAATGATGTTAGACACTATAGACAAATATCGAAGCTTACCACGTGCTCGAAACTTTTTGAAAAGATTGTCAACACCAAACTTCTCTTTTCCATCAAGAGTATTTAAAATCCTCATCAGCATGGCTTTATTCGAGGCCGCTCTACAGTTACAAACCTGGCAGTTTTTTCCCAATATTTTTTATCTGCGTTTAAGAATGGTTGGCTTTTGATTCAGTTTCGCATGAGATACTATTAGAAAAACTTAAATGCCTAGGATTTCATTCAACTTTCCTGTCTTGGTTAAGATCATATCTCTCTAATAGGATTTCGTTCGTGGAAATCGAAAACACAAAATCCTATACCTTTATAGCATCCTCGGGTGTACCACAGGGTAGTATACTCGGCCCTATTTTATTTTCTCTGTTCATAAATGATATCAACATATGCTTTAATCACTCTAAATTTTTATTGTATGCTGATGATTTAAAGCTGTTTAGAAAAATAACCTGTGCATCTGATGTTTCCTTATTACAACAAGATTTGGATAGACTTGCTGCTTGGAGCATTAAGAACAAACTCTCACTAAATATAAAAAAAATGTTTTCACCTCACATATTCAAAGACCCTGAATCCTTTCACATCCTCATATAATATCTCTAATGTTTATCTCTCCAAAGTAGAAGAGTTTTCGGATCTCGGTGTAGTTTTTGACACTGGATTTACGTTCGTTAACCATGTTAGCCACATAGTTCCAAAAGCCTATTCGAATTTGGCCTTCTTGCGGCGTTATGCAAGGGATTTCAAAGATCCCTAACCAGAAAGATTTTGTATAACTCCCTTGTTCGGTCAAAGCTCGAATATGGCTCCCTGATATGGAACCCTATATATGCCACCCATTCCAATAGAATTGAAAGAGTTCAACGAAGTTTTATCCGCTTTGCTCTTCAACCTCTTCATTTCTCTGATCCACTACCATCATACAGTTCTCGGTGCATGCTCATACATCTGAAATCATTGGAAAATAGACGCACCATTCAGTCTATGATGTTTGTTTATGATGTCATATGTGGTTCTATTAACTGTCCCGATATTCTTGAGCAGATAAGTTTCAATGTTCCGAACAAAACATTGCGCTTCTACTATCCATTCTATGTCAAAGTACTGAAGTCAAACTATCACAAATTTGACCCTATTACCCGTGCACTCACGGAGATTAATAGCATCTACAAATCTCTAGATCTAGATTTCGCCATTAATAGGAATCACTTCCAGGAGAAAATTGAATCTCACTATCAATAGTTTCTAAGTTAAGTTATAATTAAGAAAATTTGTTCATCTAGTCAGTAAGATTTTGTTATCATAGACTGAAATAAATAAAAAACTCGAAATTATGTTTGCCCTTTGCCCTTTCCACAATACAGAAACAGTCGAGTGTAAGTTTTTGAAACTTAAGGCTGCGCAGTTGCAGTACAGTAGAACTGTTTATTTTTTATACTTCTGCTGCGCTGTTTATTTTTTAATTTTCAAATAAAAATGAAATTCAATGGCAATGAAAAAAAGTTAAATAATTTCAAACTCTGCTCAAAAGACTAAAATAATGACATATCTATCAATTTTAAAAAATCGGATGTCAAATAACAATGTTGAAAAAAAAAAACAAGTTATAGTCTCAGCATTAGCTAAAAATCTTGGGGCGGACTTTTACAGCTGAAAACAGCTGGGTAATCTGACCGACTTTTTCGTTCATAAAATATTACTTTTTTTTCACTTGGAAAAAATCACCAAAATTAAAGTATTCATCGTGTTTGCAATGGAACAGTCTAATTTTTAAATGAATAAAAGTTTCCTGATTTTTAAAACTTCTTATAAAAACCCTAATTGGAAAATTAAAAGTTTTCTAAAAAAATTTTTCTTCTAAATAGCACTTTAGAACCCAGAATTTTTCTATTATTTTTATTTAGTGCACGAAGTAGGTTATACATTTTTCTCAAAAAAAAAAAAAAAAACCACAACGATAAAACCCCCCACGAAAAAAATTCCTGGCTACGGCCCTAATCTCTACTATATACTAAACTGTTGCAGTTGCAGTTGTTGCAATCATACCCCATAGCATATACGCCAAAGTACTTAAATACACTTTAGTCGTATTGCGCTTCCTGAGGCGCAGCAACATTGAACTAAAAGTCACATTCAGCGCATGATTTACGACTTGGGTTGACTCAAGTAGGCAAAATCGTATATAAGTAAGTCAACGTGGTGGGCATAATAAAAAAGAAGACAAGGAAAGCAATAAAAATAAAAGAACAAAACAAGAAAACAGCAAAAGTAGTATATAAATAAAAAAAAAGTGTTAAAATATTTTTTTTTTTGTGTTGCTTAGCGGTTTTTATGGCCTGCGGTTTTACTCGAGGTTTAAGCAATGTCTGTAAATGTAAGATGTAAATGGCTAATGCGGTTACAGCTAAAGCTTTGCGGGCACATACTTATACCATGTCTCCATATAACGTGTTTCGCTCTTTTTTTCTGCACTCGCTCTCTCACTCTTGTTTCGACCTCGAAACGAGTTCCGAAACTCCCTAATTTCCATACAAATTTCTGAGAGCGAGTGAAGATTGAAACACTTGTTTCGTTCTCAATCCTCTTGCCAAACGCGATGATATCGATGCCTTCTCTAATTTTGTATCGAAAATCTATCGCAAATCTATCGAAATCTCACACAGACCAAAACAAAAACGCAAAAATAAGCAAACATAGAAACATTTAAGAAGAATAAGAAAGATAAATGTTAAACTGAATAACTATCAGCCACGTGGAGACGGGGTATTTAGCGAGATGTTTCGTTAGATGTTTTGCTGGCTAACCAAGTTATGTGGAGACGGGCTTTTACATATTAATATTGTATATCTCCAGTTAAGTAGACAACAACCCTCTCATCACGTTTGTCTCCTTGCTGTTGAAGACGGAGCTTAAATTGAAACCAGGCTGAATCTTTTGTGATGCGGGCCTAGATCTCTCTTTGAATCGCCTTTGGGAAGCAGAGGCGAACCTAGGGCAGGTTTACGAGACCGAATCATCGATGGAACTTACCCTGACTCTGCATGAACTAAGAAAGAAGCTCCGTGTTTTTGTGGCCCTAGTTAGCATACCACTTGTCAAGGCAATCAGAATGTATGCCAGGTGTCCCTTGCGGAGATCCTTTATTAACATACAAAAACCCAGGATGTTACAGGTTTCCATGTTCATTGGATGGTTTGCAGTCAGCGGTAACCGACTTTGTTTTACGGAGCCTTCCAGACACCGATCAACCTCCGCAAGTAACTAATCTAACTTTGTTTAAGTTGCAGATTCGCAAGAACTATAAATATGGCTGTATTCTAAGCATATTTTGTGGTACTTAATTGCAACGACTGCACAAAAAGAAAAAATAAGTCTTTTAAAGGCCTCCAAGTCAAAGCGAGAACTATTGAAGTAAATTCTGAAAGTAGTGTGAAATTTTCTCAGCCGTCGATATACTTAATGGAAGCCCCAGGGCATATGCTATATTGAAAGAGCTGTATGATGAAAGGCAAAGAGTTATTCATTCAAGGAGAAATGTTGGCGTCTTCGAGATTCTGCACCTGCTGAACATACGTTAGTTATATGGAGTTCTGTTCTACATCAATAAAAGTTTATATATGTACTACTGCTACTCTTTTGTTGTTTTTGTTGTTCGTATTTTTGTCGTTACTCGTCTTCACAATTCTTCTACCTACTTCTTTCTTTCTATTTATGCAATTTTCCTTCCTCAATTTCTTTCCTGCTTATTCTTTCTTATTCTTCTTATTACTTGACTTTGTGTTTTTGTTGTAGTGCTTTTACTACTTTTTTATGTTTCTACTTCTTTGAAACTACACACCACTTCCAGTTAAACATGTTCACAATTGCATAGTAAGTTTGGTGAGCATACACAAACTCACCTATGCATGCGCATTGATACAGATCTGTAGTGTTCAAATTCATGCAACAACAACCACACGGGAATTTCCCAACGACGATTGTGAGCGCTTTTTCCAACCAATTTTAATGGGGCAGTATCTCTCTCGCAGCAGCTTTAGTTCTTCAGCTAAAATGTTTAGCTCGACGTATTATTTAGTCACTTAGCATCAATTACTCCGTTGCTTCGACTTTTCAGTATTATTTACTAATTCATTATTCAATTGTAATTTTCAAGGTTTTCGTCAAAATCACTGCAAATATTTCTTGATAAACTTGGCGCAGCATCCTTCTCTTTAATAACTCAATTTCACGGCTAACGCTTTTCAAATGAATTAACATGTACAAATAAACTTTGTTGAAACAACGGACTGCTTAATTTCTTTTCACTTTTTTCTACACTTTCACTCTTAAGAATTATATTTCTGGTTTTCTGCAAGCAACAGCTGATTTGTTTAGATTTGCTTGCTTGTCGGTTTGTCTGTATTTTGGACGTCCAAAATGCTAATAGTGTCTTCAAATGTTCCTTCTAATTACTTAGCACTTTTCAGCAACCAACAAGTTTATATTCACTGTATCTTTTTTTTTCATTTTAGCAATGCTATCGTTAGCAACAAGCAATAAAAGTTGTTTTCTTTGTTTTTGTGTCATGCTTAAGTGCGTGCAACATGGGCGTGTGAGCACAGAGACATGGTTAAGTTAACATGACAAAGTGAGGCGTACATAAGTAAGGGAATCTGTGTTAAAGTGAAATATGTGCATTTATATTCAGATGAGATTGGCTATGGCAGTGTTATTGTTTTTTGTTTTTATGGTTCTGTGGTGTGAAATTAAAATCGACAAAAATTGTGTCATGAGTGTTTCCTCCGCTGATTTGAAGTTAAACGTTTTTAAGAGCTTGCGAAACAAAATCAGGGCCTAGAGTTGGACAGATTTTGTAAAGGTCTGGGGTTTGAAATAAGCTCTACGAGAGCGACTTGGTTCCTCCAAGATGCCGGAACTTGACGTTTTAGATCTGAATAGAATCAATAGAGGAAGCTTCTTGTCTTAGATACAACAGATTGAAAGAAGCAACTCAAAGAAAAACCACAAAATTCTTTCGAAAAATTAAAGTAAACTGGTGAGACTAGCGCTGAAAAGGCAAAAAAAATTACATATAGGGAATTCCTCTGGAAACAATAACATCATACCTACTGACACTTTCATGACAAGCTATTAATCAACTAAAATTTGATGAATAGAGAGTGTTTTTTTTTTTGGCACAATTTAATATTGATATTGACATAAACTCAGTTACTTATTTATATTGCTGTATTTATACTTATGCATATATGTATGTATACTTATACCTACATACATATATTACAAGCTAAAAGGTATAGGCAAATATGCCAATATAAAAAAATTCCAATCCATTTTTTTATACTCAGCTGTACTAGTACACAGAGTATTATAGTTTTAATCACATAACGGTGGATTGTAACACCATAAAATAATCGAGATAGATATTGACTTATATATATCAAATTGATCAGGGTGAAAAAAGAAATCGATTGAGCCATGTCCGTCCGTCTGTACGTCTGTCCGTCTGTCCGTCTGTCCGTCCGTCTGTCTGTCTGTACGCACGATAACTCGCGCAAAAATTGAAATATTTTGATGAAATTTGGAATGCAAGTTGGTATCAAGACTGGAACGGATGATATTGAAAATGGGCGAAATCGGACCATGACCACGCCCACTTCCCCTATATAGTAAAAATCGGAAATTTTGTATGTCAGTCACTAATAGAGCTAGAGTGATAAAATTTCACCCACGTGTGGAGCTCAGGCCCTTATGAAGAAATTTGGTGAGATTTTGAAAAATGGGCGGTGCCACGCCCACTTATTAAGGGCCAAACATTGAAAGTTTTATATGTCATAACTCAGAAACCGTTGAAGATATATCGATGAAATTTGGTAGGCGTGATATACTTACTTAGGCAAATGTTTGGACGAAAAATTGCCAAAATCGGTTAACGACCACGCCCACTTTTATATATGGGTATTATAAAGTGACCTAATAAAAACATTTTAAGCGATATCTCTGTCAAATATAAAGATATATCATTGAAATTTTATGGAAGGTGTCCAACTATGGACATATAACAAAAAATACAAAAATTTTGGAAAATGGGCGTGGCACCGCCTCTTTTTAGACAAAGGAATATACGATATTTCGGAGCCCATAACTCGACAAATAATTGGGACATTAAGACGAAACTTGGTTTATACACTTTTATAACTTGTGCTAATAAACACGCAAAAATTTATTCAAATCGGTTTATGACCACGCCTACTTTTTAACAAAGATATTTCTGGAACACCCTTTGGGAATTCGTAACGTGACATCTTTGTAATTAGAAGTCATAAAGGAATGAAATTTTGTACAAAGAATAATATTCATATGCTTAGTTGGATGACTGATAAAAATGTTGAAAATGGGCGTGGCCACGCCTACTTTATGCAGCACTCGCTTTATATAAAATACACCCTATATCGAACAAACGCAAACAAACAATGAAAGCATACAGCTGAGTATCTAATGTTCGATTCCACTCGAACTTAGGCTTCCTTACTTGTTCTGTTTCTTTTTTATTATTTTTTTGGGTTTCAAAAATTTCGTCAAAGTTCAGTCTTACTCATCTCGTACGTCTCTGTGCCGCAGCAGTCTCAATTGCACCAGAGCCAATGTACCTACATACATACATACATACATATGTACGAGTATGTAGCAACGGAAGGAGTATGAGTGTGAATTTTCAACGACAAATTGATTGATGAGTGGCAATAAAATGTGTCGGTTTTTCGTTTTCGGCGGAGTAGACTGCAACGCATCATAAATTTCACAAAACAAAAAAAAAAAAATGCTGCAAAACACACATCATATATAAATAAATGTATGTATGTATTTACTAGCAAATATGTGTTAATATGTATGTTTTTACTTTGTAAACAAAAAAAAAACATTGCGACATAATTAAAAGCATCTGTTGCTGTGATGTGACAACGTCTGGCAACTACGATGGATCGCTCAAACAATTTGTAAATCAGTTTATATAAATATGTATGTATATGCATTTGGCTACAAAGTAAATACTTAAGTGATAGGCATGTCTTTAAAAATAAGGCAACAGCTTTTGTGCTTATTCAATGAAGCTACATTAATTTTTGTACTAAATATTTTTGCACTAAATTATTTTCTACTAAAATTCTTTGTATTAAACTTTTTTTACCACTTTTTTGCTACAGTTTTCTGTAATAAACAACTTTGTATTAAATTACTTTGTACTAAAAAAAATTGTACTAAAAAAATTTGTACTAAAACTTTTTGTACTAAAATTTTTATTTTGTTGTAGTAATTTCTTTTTTTATAAAAAATTTTTGTACTAAAAATATTTGTACAGAAAATTTTTTC